>JASVEL010008459.1:0-143374 GCA_032618575.1 Nicotiana noctiflora | reverse complement strand
GCTGAGTGTATGTTTCCAACAGGATATAAGGGTCACCTAGCTCTATAGGTTCCCTAACGCTCTACAGATCGGTACACGGCCCCAAACATGGATATTAGCCATACAGTTATAATCTCAGTAACAGTCATACAACACAATATTCTATTAGCCGGGAAGGACTAAGTCCGAACCCCCATTCACAATGTCACCACGCCCGTCATAGAACGCGTGTCTCATCTCAATATAGCACTGTGAAGTGCTAGTACGGGGTTTCAAACCCTCAGTACATTGTTTACTACTACCACTCACCTCGAACCGGTAGAGGCTTCAATCCGCCTTACGCTTGCCTCGCAAATCAACCTCCTCGGATGCAAAATCTGCTCAAATCATAGAGAATGCATCAATATATGCTAATTTCACGCAATTCATTCGAAATAACCCAAATTATATCAAAACCCACAAGTTGTCAAAACCCGACTTTTGGTACACTTGTCGAAAAATTACAAAAATCACATATTCGGAATCCTCATCTCGATACGAGTCTAGGCATATAAAATTTACCAAAATCGGACTCCATTTGCCCACTCAAATCGGTGTTTTTCTTTAATTTAGGCCTAGGGCTCAAACCCACCTTTAATCTTCCATTTACAGGGATTTAACCAAGGATTTCATGATAAAAACGCGTAAAGGAACCATAAAACTCACCTCCGACGATAACCCGGTGATCTCCCAGAAATTTCTCACCCAAATCGCCCAATTCGCCTCCAAGAACCGAGCCCCAAATGTTTTGCAACTTATGAAATTTTAACTCTTCTGTTATTTTTAACACAGGCGCGATTTCCGCTTCTGCGGACCAAAATCCGCCTCTGCGAGGCCGCCTCTGCGACCAAATGGTCGCTTCTGCGAAAATACTCCTAGCCGCCCAACTCCGCTTCTGTGGCCCAGGTCTTGCTCCTGCGAGACCGCTCCCGCGAAACCCCCTTCCGCTCCTGCGAGCCTTACCGCTTCTGCGCATCAGAGTCCGCTCCTGCGGACTCGCTTAGGCGACAAGTCTTCCGCTTCTGCAGATCCTCCCATAACGAGCCCAGACCGCTTCTGCGGTCTTTCCTTCCGCACCTACGGTGCTGCCCTTGCGGACCAGGATCCGCCTCAGCGAACCACAGTGCTTCTGCGCTCGTTTTCCGCTCCTGCGGGCTCGCTCCTGCGCCCCCATTTCCGCAGGAGCGAAAACAATAGAACCAGAACTCTTCAAACCTGCAATTTCCATGTTTCTCCCGATTTACCATCCGAAAACACCCCGAGGCCCCCGGACCTCATCCAAACACACCAACACATCTTAATACCTTATTCGAACTTGTTCCAATCCTCAAAACACGTCTAATAACATCAAAACCCATAATTCACATCGAATTCAAGCCTAAATTCCTTAAAACATTCCGAATTACACAATCAATCAAAAACCCGACTAAACGACCTCCGAATGACCTGAAATTTTGCAGGCACATCCAAAATCACCTAATGGAGCTACTGCAATTGTCAGAATTCCATTCCGACTCCCGGATCAAAATCTCACCTACCGTCCGGATTTCGCCAAAATTCAACCTTAGCCAATTCAAGCCTATTTCTACACCGGACCTCCAAATTCAATTCAGATTGTTCCCCTAAGTAACAAATCACCTCGCAGAACTAACCGAATCATCCGAATCCGATTCCGAGTCCTCTAACTAAATAGTCAACGTCCAGTTGACTTTTCCCAACTATTCCTTCTTCTAAGAGACTTTCTGTCTCAATTTCAATCAAACTCAACCCGGATTGACTCAAACTCACCCAACATGCATATTACAACATCAACAAGCATATAACGGGGTATCGGGGTGATAACTCAAATGATGACGGGCCGGGTCATCACAAGTTCCTGGCCATTGGATCAAATGAGATCAATGGCCAGAATTGAAATCCCCAAAACGACATCGTCTCATTTAAATGAGAGACTAATTCACGCCCGTTAGATCTTAAGACATGAACGGCTAGGATTTGATCTCAGATTTTAGTTAATTAATTAATTCCGGACAGTGTCTCAGCCGTTGGATTTAGTGTGTTGAATGGCTGAGATCATTTTCATTTCAAATGTGCTGGACCGGATCTCTCAACTGGTTTGGGCCAATGCACTTGGGCTAGCATTTGGCCCAGTTCTATATTTGTTTTGTATTTTCTTTATATTTCAATTATTTTTGTGGTATTTTCTTTTGTATTTCATTTTTTCTTTTTTTATTATTTTCAATTATTCAATTTCCTATTTTCTCTAATTCTCTGATATTTTTTGACATTTTTCTACTATTTTTCTCTAATTCCGTCAATATTGCCTCTTTTTTTAAAAATTTTCCTTTAACTACTTTAATTGTACTACTTTTATTTAACCTACATTTTTTTTAATTTTCTAATTGTCTGCACACACACAAATGCATCTTAGTTCAATCAAAGCATATAATTGCACACAAAAATATTATTTATTTTAATTTTGGAATTTATTGCTTAGGGCAAAAATCACGTGCTCACAATATCTAGTCAAGTGTAATAGACAGTTAATCAGGGATTCTTATAGAGCATACTTAACACGAGAAAACAAGTTAAAAACAAGAAACATAGTCTACTAATCTAATCAAAGAAGATTAAGAAGAACAATAGAATTACACATAAAATCATGCTCGAAACAGAATTTAAAAGGGACGGGGACTTAGCTTAGCAGGATATGTCTCCTGAGCTTCCCCTTATTTTCTTTTGTTCTTTTCTTATTCTTTTATTTCTTTTTTCCAGTTTCTCTTTTTTTCTTTTTCTTTCAGATTTCAGACTTCAAGTCTTTTATTGGTTTTAATAGAAGAAATGGGTTCAAAAATGGAAAAGAGGGGATCTTTGGTGTAGAGTTTTGTTTGAGTCGGCCGGAGTTAGGGTTCCGGCGACTCATTTTTGAATATTCGAAAGGTTCAAGCAACATTTGAAGGAAATGGTTTACATGGGGTTATAGATCAAGAAAAGGGGATTTTGGGGTGTTAATTTGGAGACCAGTGTCAAAAGTGGTGGTCACCGGAGAAGAACTCCGGTGACCAGGTTTTCAAGATTTTGGGGCCTTTGGGGTGTTCTTGGTTTTTCAAGGTGGTTTTGGGTAGAGGAGTGAGATGAGAGTGGTTTGGGGTAAGGGAGTGGCCAGAGACTGCCATGAACGGCAGGCAGTCTCCATTGTCGGCGAAGGTAAGAAGAGAGGAAGAAGAAGCATCAAGGGCGGCTAGGGTTGAAGTGGGAGATGAAATGGCCGGTCTCTGAGAGACTAGGCGTTTTATACCAGTAACACATGAGTGATTCTTGGCCATTGGATCATCGTTCATCAACGGCCAGGATTAAATTTCCTCAAACAGCGTCGTTTAGTTTAAATAGGGACTTGATCTCTCTTCCGTTTGATTAAACGAATGAACGGCCCAGATTAAACATCAAAACTATATTAAATTAATTAGATTTCTGGATTAAAATTCAACCGTTGGATTTGGATAACGTACGGCTGAGATTATTTGTCACTTAATCAATTTGGACCGGTTCTCTTTAATTGTCTGGGCCAATGCATTTGTGCCTGGACAAATGGCCCAGTTGTGTATTTTTGTATTTTTCATGTATTCTTTATTATTTTTATGTATTTTCTTGTTTTATTTTATCCACTATTTTTATATTCTTTTTCAATTACTCAAATTCTTTTAATTTCCTATTTTCTCCAATTTTTCTGATAGTTTTTGCCATTTATGCTATTTTTCCTTATTTTCCAGTATATATATATGTATTTTTGTTAATTTTCTTTTAAATTCTTTTATATGTGATATTTATACTCAACCTATTTTTTTATTTTTTTCTAATTTTCATATTTAATTGTTCACTCATACAAATGCACTTTATTTCAATCAAAACATGTAATTGCAAACAAAAAATATTATTTATTTAATTTTAGAATTTTATTGCTTAGGGCAAAAAATCACGTGCTCACAGCTGCCCCTCTTTGCTCAGGAACACGAAGAGTTTCAGTGCAAAGACAAGTGAGGAGTAATGAGAGATTATTTCCCACTGGCATATTCCGTGAGAAGCATTTTGAAAACTTTTGACCGCACCCTGCCTCAGAGGTTGCTTACATATCCTAGGCTAAACAAGAATCGGGTCATTGTAGTTCGGGTAGGTTTGGTAGTTTAAAACTACCAAGAATTTGCTGTTGCACTGCTATTGCTATGACTACTGACTTACTCCTTATTACACCAGGGGTGAAAAATGTAAAATGAAAAAACTATTCTAAGCTATAATACTACGAATTACAATGGTTCCTATATATTTCTTGTCTTTTTATTATTCCTTGTCTTCTTTTCTTGATTTTCTGTGCTACCGTCCTTTTTTTTTGTTGATTTCTTTTTCTTGCTTTCTTTCTTTTTGGTGTAATTTCCAATTGTATTCCTTGCATTCAAATTGATACCTGCTTAAAACAAAACAAAACAAAACAAAATAAACTTTTCCTCTGCCCCAGTGTGGGCTTTCTCTCATGTTACGGTATTATTCATGTTAGCTAAATCAAAATTAAAAATTGCAAAAATGTATTCCCTTGTTATACAGACGTGCGTCTGAATAGAAATTAAAAATTGCAGAAATGTATTCGCTTGTTATCCAGGTGGGCGCCTGAACAGAAATTAAAATTGCAGAAAAGTATTCCCTTGTTATCCAGGTGGGCACCTGATGCATGAAATGCGAATGCAGAAAAGTATTTCATTGTTATCCAGGTGGGCGCCTGATGCATGAAATGCGAATGCAAAAAAGTATTCCATTGTTATCCGGGTGGGAGCCTGATGCATGAAATGCAAATGCAGAAAAGTATTCCCTTGTTATCCAGGTGGGCGCCTGATGCATGAAATGCGAATGCAGAAAAGTATTCCCTTGTTATTTAGGTGGGCGCCTGATGCATGAAATGTGAATGCAGAAAAGTATTCCCTTGTTATCCAGGTGGGCGCCTGATGCATGAAATGCGATTGCAGAAAAGATATTCCCTCAGTTTGATAACTGGGGTATGAATTTGAAAAGATGATACCTTCTTGTTTTTTTGGTATTTTCTTGCTTGATTGTGTGAATCCTTCACTACGGATTCCTCCTTTTATTGCTATAATTCTTTTTGTATTTTTCTTTCTTTTCACATTGGTCACATTCACTTTAAACTGATTAGTGACAATTTGTTCCTATCTAAATCAAAGAACAATTTTATTAGTTGTAAATTGCTGGCAACTGGCATTTGCTGCTTCAGCCTTTTATTGCCTTCCTATTTTTGCTTTTCTTCTGCCATGCGGCCTTTCAGTGGACTTCCTTTGTAATTGTCACGACCCCAAATCTGGTCGTGATGGCGCCCAGCACATTGCTAAGCCAGCCGACCAATCCATATCAACCACGGAGCTAGAAGCTCTCTTTAACCCATTTAAGCAAATTAATTCACGAAATAACAGCAATACATGTAACGAAAACGGGAAACCAAGTCCCATAATACATCAACTCCCATAGACCAAGGGTCAAGAGTCATGAGCCTCTACCGAACATGAGTGTATAAAGGTTTACAAGATACCAAGTGCGGAAAGAAAAGTCAATACAAAATCAAGACAATAAGAAGGAATATCGGGTCCTGCGGACTCTGCAGCTACCTCGAATATCCTACAGATGTCACCTCGCACAGCTACCGGATCACTACTAAGAGGTACCTGGATCTGCACACAAGGTGCAGGGAGTAAAATGAGTACTTCCAGACTCAGTGGTAATAAACAGGGGTAAGACAGCGCAGATAAGAAATCCGCAATAAAGCACTATGTAAAGCTATAATCAGCTACCCTGTCATAGAATCAATCTTCACTGTACCTGTACCAACAAATACCAATAAATAGCATAATAGCTAGCAGATGTAGCTAAATGCAATGCAATGCATGATATGACCGCTACGGCGCGTAGCCCGACTCCAATTTTTGGGTACCCGTGCTCACTGTGGGGGTTCAGACTCCGGAGGGGCTCCTACAGCCCAAGCACATCTCATAGAGATATTCCTGCGGCGTGCAGTCCGATCCAACATATATCTCGCCGCGGCGCGCAGCCCGATCCACTACTAGTCAGCTAATATGCAGATACAGCCTCGCAGGCTCAAAAGTAGTTTTTGAAAACTCTTTTATCATTTTTCAGTTGGAAAACAGTAATATCAAGTTCCACAGATTGGAATTAGCATAATAACAAAAATAGCTGCGGACTAGTAGTAAACTAGCATGTCTATATGATAAGACAATGATAACGATCCTCGCGGGATCCAATACCTGGCTCACGGCCCACATGTATACTCAACCGCCCAAGAAGGGGGTTCCTCGGCTCAAGAGTGGCCATTATCACAATATATATATATATATATATGCAACCATCCGAGAAGGAGGTTCGACGGTTCTAGAATAGCCAATAATACAGTATCAACAGGTCGGACTAATATATAGTCTCCAGTTCATGATCGACCCCGCACTCTCAACAGTGTGCGTGTCTCGCCGCTATACAGCGTCACAAAGTGGTATACCGGGGTTTCGAACCCGCTGGTCATCACCCACATCTATTACTCACCTCAATACAGCGCGACGACTATTCCGCAATGCCCTTGCAACGAGAATCAAGCTCCGCACGCGTAGAATCTGATCAAATACAGTAGAAACACAACAAATTAGGCCAATGGGACGACACCCAATCAAAACAACTCAATTTACATCAAAATTCCCAAAGTTGTCAAAACCCGACTTTCGGTACGCTTGTCGAAAAATCACGAAAGTCA
The DNA here is from genome assembly GCA_032618575.1 of Nicotiana noctiflora. NCBI lineage: Eukaryota > Viridiplantae > Streptophyta > Magnoliopsida > Solanales > Solanaceae > Nicotiana > Nicotiana noctiflora. The sequence continues at coordinate 136,542 of JASVEL010008459.1, read as the reverse complement.
CATATTCGGAACCCTCATCTCAATACGAGTCTAAGCATATCAATTTTACCAAATTCGGACTCCATTTGCCCATTCAAAACCTTGATTTTCTAAAGTCCAAGCCTAGGGCTAAATCCTCCATAAATTACCCCAAATTCCTCCATTTTCATGATATAATTGCATAATATTACCAATACTAATCATAGTTTAAGTCCATAGATGATTACCTGATGATTTCCCTTGAATTTCTCTTCAAAATCGCCCAAATCGCCTCTAAAGCCGAGACCCAAAATGTGTGAAATGTTCTGAAATTTTTCTAACTTCTGATACACTTACTTACAGCGATTTTCGCTTCTGCGGAATATTTTCCGCTCCTATGCACCCGTATCCGCGACCAAAGGGTCGCTTCAGCGGTTCCAGGCCTGGCCGGCCATTTCCGCTTCTGCGAGCATAGGGCCGCTTAAGCGGGCCCGCTTCTGCGAAGAAACTTCCGTTTCTGCGGAAACATCCGCCTCTGCGCACCATTGTCCGCTTCTGTGGTCTCGCCCAAGCGGTCGAGTGTCCGCTTCTGCGGACCATGCCCATATTCTCCCCGTCCGCTTCTGCGATCACTGGCTCGCACCAACGACCTCGCTTCAGCGGAATGGCTTCCGCTTCTGTGTAACAAGTCGCTCCTGCGCATCTCGTCCGCTTCTGCGGACACGCTCCTGCGTCCAAAATTCCGCAGGAGCGGAAACAACAGAAGTAGGATCCCAACCTGCAATTCTTCCACAATTTCTTCCGTTTAACCATCCGAAATCACCCCGAGGCCCCCGGGACCTCATCCAAACATACCAACACATCTTAATACCTTATTCGAACTTGCTCCAATCCTCAAAACACGTCTAATAACACCAAAACCCATAATTCACATCAAATTCAAGCCTAAATTGCTTAAAACATTCCGAATTACACATTCGATCAAAAACCCGACCAAACGACGTCCGAATGACCTGAAATTTTGCAGGCACATCCAAAATCACCTAACGAAGCTATTGCCACTGTCGGAATTCCATTCCGACCCCGGATCAAAATCTCACCTACCGTTCGGATTTCGCCAAAATTCAACCTTAGCCAATTCAAGCCTATTTCTACACCGGGCCTCCAAATTCAATTCCGATCGCTACCTTAAGTCACAAATCACCTCCCCGAACTAACCGAATCATCCGAATCCGATTCCGAGCCCTCTAACCAAATAGTCAACTCCGGGTTGACTTTCCTTATTCAAGTTTCCTTCACAAAGGCTATATGCCTCATTTTCAATCAAATTCACTCCTAACTCACCCGATAGACTCTAACACTGATATAAAATCATAAAACATGTATTTACAACATAACGGGGTGGTAATTCCCGTGACGACGGGCCAGGTCGTCACATTCTCCCCCTCTTAAGCAAACTCTCATCCTCGAGCGGGTCAAGAAACATACCTGAAGTCTCAAACAAGTGAGGATATCTGCTCCGCATCTCCCGCTCGATCTCCCAAGTGGCCTCCTCCACGGGTCGACCTCTCCACTGAACCTTAACCGATGCAATCTCCTTAGACCTCAATTTTCTCACCTGACGTCCCAAAATGGCAATAGGCTCCACATCATAGGATAGATCACAATCAAGCTGAATGGTGCTGAAATCTAATACATGAGACGGATCTCCAATGTACTTCCGGAGCATAGACACATGGAATACTGGATGAACGCTGGATAAGCTGGGCGGCAAGGCCAACTCATATGCCACCTTTTCAACTCTCCTAAGTATTTCAAAAGGACCAATGTACCTGGGACTCAACTTTCCTTTCTTCCCAAACATCATGACACCCTTCATAGGTGAGATCTTCAACAATACTCTGTCACCAACCATGAAAGACAACTCTCGAACTCTATGGTCCGCATAACTCTTCTGACGAGACTGTGCCGTACGAAGCCTCTCCTGGATCAACTTTGCTCTATCTAGAGCATCCTGGACTAACTCGGTCCCTATCAATCTAACCTCACCAGGCTCAAACCATCCCACGGGGGATCTACACCGCCTGCCATACAATGCCTCATACGGGGCCATCTGAATACTCGACTGATAACTGTTGTTGTAGGCAAACTCGGCAAGTGGTAGGAACTCATCCCACGAACCACCAAAATCAATCACACAAGCTCGCAACATATCCTCCAAGATCTAAATAGTACGCTCAGACTGTCCGTCTGTCTGGGGGTGAAATGCTGTACTCAACTCAACCCGCGTACCCATCTCTCGCTGAAATGCTCTCCAAAACTGAGAAGTGAACTGAGTACCCCTGTCGGATATGATAGACACTGGAACTCCATGCAACCGAACAATCTCTCGAATAAAGATCGCCGCCAACCGCTCCGATGAGTAGGTAGTACTAACTGGAATGAAGTGAGCTGACTTGGTCAGTCTATCCACAATCACCCATACAGAATCAAACTTCCTCGCCGTCCGAGGGAGTCCAGTAACAAAATCCATAGTGACTCTCTCCCATTTCCATTCGGGAATAACAATGCGCTGAAATACACCACCGGGCCTCTGGTGCTCGTACTTAACCTGCTGACAGTTGAGGCACCGTGCTACATGTCTGACAATGTACATTTTCATCTTTCTCCACCAATAGTGCTGTTTCAAATCTTGATACATCTTCGCGGCTCCTGGATGGATAGAATACCGCGAGCTATGGGCCTCTTCCAGGAATCAACTCACGAAGGCCATCAACATTGGGCACACATATCCGGCCCTGCATCTTCAATACGCCGTCACTATCAATGGTGACATCTCTAGCGTCATCATGCTGAACTCTGTCCCTAAGGACAGCCAAATGTGGATCATCATACTGGCGCTCACGAATACGATCATATAGAGATGACCGAGATACAACACAAGCCAATACCCTGCTGGGCTCCGAAATATCTAACCTCACTAGCCGATTGGCTAGTACCTAAACATCATAAGCAAATGGCCTCTCCTCAGCTGGAATATATGCCAAGCTCCCCATACTGACCGCCTTCCGGCTCAAAGCATCGGCCACCACATTTGCCTTCCCCGGATGATATAATATAGTAATGTCATAATCCTTCAAGCAACTCAAGCCATCTCCGCTGTCTCAAATTAAGGTCTTTCTGTTTGAACAAGTGCTGGAGACTACGATGGTCGGTATACACCTCACAAGACACACCGTACAAATAGTGCCTCCAAATCTTCAAGGCATGAACAATGGAGGCTAGCTCCAAATCATGAACAGGATAGTTCTTCTCATGTGGCTTCAACTGCCGAGAAGCATAAGCAATTACCTTTCCTTCCTGCATCAACACACAACCTATCCCCACTCTCGAGGCATCACAATAAACGGTATATGAACCCGAAGTTGATGGCAATACTAACACTGGAGCTGTGGTCAAAGCTGTCTTGAGCTTCTGAAAGCTCTCCTCGCACTCATCCGACCACACGAATGGTGCACCCTTCTCGGTCAATTTAGTCAATGAAGAAGCAATGGATGAAAATCCCTGAACAAACCGGCGATAATACCCCGCCAAGCCAAGAAAACTCCCGATCTCTGTAGCTGAGGACGGTCTAGGCCAACTCTGCACCGCCTCTATCTTTTTCTGATCAACCTGAATACCATCACGAGACACCACATGTCCCATAAATGCTACGGACTCGAGCCAAAACTCGCACTTGGAGAATTTAGCATATAGCTTCTCCTCCCTCAATCTCTGCAACACAATACTCAAATGCTGAGCATGCTCCTCCCGACTACGGGAGTAGACTAGAATGTCATCAATGAACACAATCACAAATGAATCCAAATTGGGCCTGAACACACTGTTCATCAGATGCATAAATGCTGCCGGGGCGTTGGTCAGCCCAAACGACATCACAAGAAACTCATAATGACCATATCGGGTCCCGAATGCAGTCTTCAATATATCTGAGTCTCTGATCTTCAGCTGATGATAGCCTGAACGAAGATCGATCTTAGAAAACACCCTTGCACCCTGTAATTGGTCAAACAAATCATCTATGCGCGGCAGAGGGTACTTGTTCTTCACTGTCACTTTGTTCAATTGCCTATAATCAATACACATCCGCATGGAACCATCTTTCTTTTTAACAAATAATACCGGCGCACCCCACGGAGACACACTAGGACGGATGAAACCCTTATCCAGAAGTTCTTGAAGCTGCTCTTTTAGTTCTTTCAACTCGGCTGGTGCCATCCGATAAGGAGGAATGGATATAGGCTGAGTGCCCGGCACCAAGTCAATGCCAAAATCAATATCCCTGTCCGGCGGCATGCCCGACAGGTCTGAGGGGAATACATCTGGGAAGTCCCTCACAACAGGTACAGAATCAATGCTAGGAGACTCGGCTCCCACATCTCTCACAAAAGCTAAGTACGATAAACACCCTTTTTCAACCATCTTCTGAGCTTTTAAGAACGAAATAACACGGCTAGGGACGAAATCGGTCGAACCCCGCCACTCAATCTGAGAAATACCAGGAATGGCCAACGTAACTGTCTTAGCATGACAATCCAATATAGCATGGTACGGAGACAACCAGTCCATACCCAATATAACATCAAAGTCCACCATACCCAACAATAACAAATCTGCCTGGGTCTCCAGACCCCCAATAGATATAACACAGGATCTATAGACATGATCCACAACAATCGTATCACCCACGGGGTGGATACATGAACAGGTAAATCAAGACTACCACGAGTCGCACCCAAATAATGTGCAAAATAAGAGGACACGTAAGAATATGTGGATCCTGGATCAAATAGAACAGAGGCATCTCTGTGACAGACAGAAATGATACCTGTAATCACAGCATCGGAGGCAACTGCATCACGCCTGTCAGGAAGTGCATAGAACCGTGCCTGGCCTCCACCAGATCTCTCCTCGCCCCTGGGGCGACCACGAGAAGACTGACCTCCACCTCTACTAGACTGAGATGGTGCTGAAGAGGAGGGCTGATCCCTCTGCTGAGTCCCGCCCCTACGTAGTCGAGGGCAATGTCTCCTCATGTGGCCAAACTCACCACACTCATAACATGCACCCGGTGCTGGAGAAGTAGGTGCTGCACTCTGGGCTGGGAGGGCACCAAGCGATGACTGACCCTGCTGAAATCCCTGTCGACCACGACCATAAGAACCTCCGCTCTGCTCTGGGCGGCCTGAATGAGAAGGTCTAGATGAGCGACCTCGGCTCTGCTGGGAATGCCCTCTAGATGGAGCACCGCTGAAACTGCCAGAACCGCGAGGCCTCTTGGCCTCCCGCTCCTCTCTCTCGGCGACGATCCGCCTCAATGGAGCGTGCCATATCAGCTACCTGCTCAAACGATGATGACAGAACTCGCTCGCTGGTCATAAGAATACGGATAGAGTAGTTGAGGCCATCAATGAACCTCCCGATCCTCTCCCTATCAGTGGGGATCATCCATGTGGCATGCCTAGCCAACTGAGTGAATCTAAGCTCATACTGGGTCACAGACATGTCGCCCTGAATCAACCACTCGAACCGGCGACGTAGCTCCTCGCGACGAGACTGAGGTACATATTTCTCTAGAAAGAGAGTAGAGAACTGCTGCCATGTGAGAGGTGCTGCTCTTGCAGGCCTACGCCTCTCAAACTCCTCCCACCAATCAAATGCGGGACCAGTGAACTGAAATGTAGTAAATGAAACTCCGCTGGACTCAAGAATACCAACCGTACGCAGCATCTTCTGACATTTATCCAAGAAACCCTGGGCATCCTCGCCCTCAACGCCACCGAAATGGGGTGGCCGAAGTCTACCAAATCTCTCAAGCGACGCCGCTCGTCTTCGGGCATAACCTCGAACCATATGCTCGGGAGCCGGAGCCTGGTGCGACTGGAGGAATAACCGGTGCAACCACCGAGCGGGGACCGCCTCGGCGTCCGAAGTCCCTGAACAACCGGGTCAGGTGTGCGAGCTGCAGGGGTCTGCTGACCACCCCCTGACTGAGATGTCGCTACAGTAGCGGTAGCTGAAACTACCTGAGCCAAACCGGAACACACTGATAATATTTGAGCAAGAGTCTCCTGAAGACCAGGAATAGCAATAGATATAGTCTGGCCCTGAACTGGGGCTGCTGGGGCATCAACCCCTGGGGGCTGCTCCTGAACTGGTACAACGGGCGGGTCAGCTGGCACTGCCTCAGCCGCCCTACCTCTAACTCTAGCACGACCGCGCCCACGGCCTCTAACAGGTGGCAATGGAGGTCGTCCACCTCGTCCCGATGCTCGCGTTCTCGCCATCTGCGAGAGAATAGAATATAGAAGTTCAGTTCTCAGGACAACAAGATCGCACGACCGAGTTCAAGAAAAGTGAAGTTTTCCTAAAGGTTCGCAGCCTCCCGAGGATAAGTACAGGCGTCCCCGTACCGATCCACAAGACTCTACTAACCGGCTCAAGACTCACGAGGCCTAGTAAACCTAGGCTTTGATACCAACTTGTCACGACCCCAAATCCGGTCGTGATGGCGCCCATCACATTGCTAAGCCAGCTTGACCAATCCATATCAACCACGGAGCTAGAAGCTCTCTTTAACCCATTTAAGCAAATTAATTCACGAAATAACAGCAATACATGTAACGAAAACAGGAAACCAAGTCCCATAATACCTCAACTCCCATAGACCAAGGGTCAAGAGTCATGAGCCTCTACTGAACATGAGTGTATAAAGGTTTACAAAATACCAAGTGCGGAAAGAAAAGTTAATACAAAATCAAGACAGTAAGAAGGAATATCGGGTCCTGCGGACTCTGCAGCTACCTCGTATATCCCACGGATGTCGCCTCGCACAGCTACTGGATCACTGCTGAGAGGTACCTGGATCTGCACACAAGGTGCAGGGAGTAAAATGAGTACCGCCAGACTCAGTGGTAATAAACAAGGGTAAGACAGCGCAGATAAGAAATCCGCAATAAAGCACTATGTAATGCTATAATCAGCTACCCTGTCATAGAATCAATCTTCACTGTACCTGTACCAACAAATACCAATAAATAGCATAACAGCTAGCGGATGTAGCTAAATGCAATGCAATGCATGATATGACCGCTACGGCGCGTAGCCCGACTCCAATTTTGGGTACCCGTGCTCACTGTGGGGGTTCAGACTCCAGAGGGGCTCCTACAGCCCAAGCACATCTCATAGAGATATTCTCGCGGCGTGCAGTCCGATCCAACATATATCCTGCTGCGGCGTGCAGCCCGATCCACTACTAGTCAGGCTAATATGCAGATACAGCCTCGCAGGCTCAAAAGTAGTTTTTGAAAACTCTTTTATCATTTTTCAGTTGGAAAATAGTAATATCAAGTTCCATAGATTGGAATTAGCATAATAACAAAAATAGTTGCGGACTAGTAGTAAACTAGCATGTCTATATGATAAGACAATGATAACGATCCTCGCGGGATCCAATAACTAGCTCACGGCCCACATGTATACTCAACCGCCCAAGAAGGGGGTTCCTCGGCTCAAGAGTGGCCATTATCACAATATATATATATATATATGCAACCATCCGAGAAGGAGGTTCGACGGCTCTAGAATAGCCAATAATACAATATCAACAGGTCGGACTAATATATAGTCTCCAGTTCATGATCGACCCCGCACTCTCAAGAGTGTGCGTGTCTCGCCGCTATACAGCGTCACAAAGTGGTATACCGGGGTTTCGAACCCGCCGGTCATCACCCACATCTATTACTCACCTCAATACAGCGCGACGACTATTCCGCAATGCCCTTGCCACGAGAATCAAGCTCCGCACGCGTAGAATCTCATCAAATACAGTAGAAACACAACAAATTAGGCCAATGGGACGACACCCAATCAAAACAACTCAATTTACATCAAAATTCCCAAAGTTGTCAAAACCCGACTTTCGGTACGCTTGTCAAAAAATACGAAAGTCACATATTCGGAACCCTCATCTCAATACGAGTCTAAGCATATCAATTTTACCAAATTCGGACTCCATTTGCCCATTCAAAACCTTGATTTTCTAAAGTCCAAGCCTAGGGCTAAATCCTCCATAAATTACCCCAAATTCCTCCATTTTCATGATATAATTGCATAATATTACCAATACTAATCATAGTTTAAGTCCATAGATGATTACCTGATGATTTCCCTTGAATTTCTCTTCAAAATCGCCCAAATCGCCTCTAAAGCCGAGACCCAAAATGTGTGAAATGTTCTGAAATTTTTCTAACTTCCGATACACTTACTTACAGCGATTTTCGCTTCTGCGGAATATTTTCCGCTCCTATGCACCCGTATCCGCGACCAAAGGGTCGCTTCAGCGGTTCCAGTCCTGGCCGGCCATTTCCGCTTCTGCGAGCAAAGGGCCGCTTAAGCAGGCCCGCTTCTGCGAAACTTCCGCTTCTGCGGAAAAATCCGCCTCTGCGCACCATTGACCGCTTCTGCGGTCTCGCCCAAGCGGTCGAGTGTCCGCTTCTGCGGACCATGCCCATTTTCTCCCCGTCCGCTTCTGCGATCACTGGCTCGCACCAGCGACCTCGCTTCAGCGGAATGGCTTCCGCTTCCGTGTAACAAGTCGCTCCTGCGCATCTCGTCCGCTTCTGCGGACACGCTCCTGCGTCCAAAATTCCGCAGGAGCGGAAACAACAGAAGCAGGATCCCAACCTGCAATTCTTCCACAATTTCTCCCATTTAACCATCCGAAATCACCCCGAGGCCCCCGGGACCTCATCCAAACATACCAACACATCTTAATAACTTATTCGAACTTGCTCCAATCCTCAAAACACGTCAAATAACACCAAAACCCATAATTCACATCAAATTCAAGCCTAAATTCCTTAAAACATTCCGAATAACACATTCGATCAAAAACCCGACCAAACGACGTCCGAATGACCTGAAATTTTTGCAGGCACATCCAAAATCACCTAACGAAGCTACTGCCACTGTCGGAATTCCATTCCGACCCCCGGATCAAAATCTCACCTACCGTTCGGATTTCGCCAAAATTCAACCTTAGCCAATTCAAGCCTATTTCTACACCGGGCCTCCAAATTCAATTCCGATCGCTCCCTTAAGTCACAAATCACCTCCCGGAACTAACCGAATCATCAGAATTCGATTCCGAGCCCTCTAACCAAATAGTCAACTCCGGGTTGACTTTCCTTATTCAAGTTTCCTTCACAAAGGCTATATGCCTCATTTTCAATCAAATTCACTCCTAACTCACCCGATAGACTCTAACACTGATATAAAATCATAAAACATGTATTTACAACATAACGGGGTGGTAATTCCCGTGACGACGGGCCGGGTCGTCACAGTAATCTTCTTTCGTGTTTGCTTTGTTTCTCTTTCTTCTTTTTTTTTTCTTTGGCTCTGATCGCCGTCCTTCTTTATTTCCTTTTCTTCTTTTTTTTTTCGACCTAGCGTTATTTCACATCTTATCATGAGAAGCTGGTAGTTAGACTTCAATTGGCAAATTGGTTTTTCAATCAATGAAATGCTGAAATAAATGAATTTAAAGGGTAAGGGTGATTTGGAATACTGATAGGACTTATCTGGGTATGTTGGCTGATTCCTCTGACCATGCCATGTATTTAAACTCCGACCCAGTCTGTCCAATCGAATTGCCATTACCTCAAATCCAACTTTCTTTTAATCCAAACCAATCTTATTTTTTGTTTTTTTTTCTTTTTCTCAAAATAGTCCTCACAGTCGCCTTACGGTGCCATTAAAGGTTTTCACCAATAAGACTCTCTCATTTATTTCTCTCAAAACTCACCATCGCCTTACAGTGCCAGTTAAGGTTTTCACTGATAAGACTCTCATTTTTATTCTTTCAGCCTTACAATCACCTCACGGTGCCGGTTAAGGTTTTCACCGATGAGACTCTCTCATTTTTTTTAATATATTTTCTTTTGTCTTTTGTTTTTTGAACCTCTGATATTATCCATTCCATGTTCTCCTTTATTCTCTTTGTATTGTCATTTTCTTGAAATTGATCAGAAGGTCTTTCTTTGGACCGTAATGTGACCTTTGGATGGGTTCAGAAAGAAGGATATAAAGGCTCAAAATTTACGAGGGTTTTAAAAATATTTACAACTCTCGGAATTATAAAACATAACTTCTGCCTCAGTTTCAATATTTGGGGGATTTTTGGATTTTCCTTTATTGTGACTGAACCTCAGTGAGGCTGCTACGTACCCTTTCGGGATCAAGTCAGACGTAGTTCAGACTATGTCAATAATTCATGGTTTCGTTTGACTTTTTCTCGATTTCTTTTGTCTTTTTATTTTGTTTGAATTTGCTTTTTCTCTCTTTTTTTTCATCATTTTCCATTTTTCAATTTTTTCTCTTGTATCATGGGCAATTCCGAGAGAGGGGTATGAAAGAATAGATCGAACAAGGCTCAAAGGGGATGTCAATGGATAAAGTGTTTGGATAGAGAATAAAATGCCTTCATCATTTCAATTCCAAAATCACAACAAATACATTTTTACAAATGAAAAGGAATCATACATAATATCTTTTGACCGCATCCGAATTGATAGCAGTCTCTACATATTTTCCTTCAACATCTGTCAGATATAAGGCTCCATTTGACAAAACACGTGATACCATGAACGGTCCTTGCTAGTGTGGTGCAAATTTGCCTTTCGCTTCAGCCTAATGCGGTAGGATACGCCTCAATACCAATTGTCCTACTTCAAATTTACGAGGACGTACCTTCTTATTATATGCTCTAGCCATTCTCCATTGATACAATTGCCCATGGCAAACTGCTACTAATCTCTTCTCATCAATCAGATTCAGTTTTTCCAACCGGGCTTTTACCCATTCATCATCATCGATCTCAGCTACAGCTATGATTCGAAGGGATGGTATCTCAATCTCCACGGGTATAACATCCGCTGTTTCGTACACCAGTGAATAGGGTGCTACACCAATCAAAGTACATACTATTGTGCAATAACCCATAAGAGCAAAGGGTAACTTCCCATGCCATTGCCTTGACTCTTCCACCATTTTTCTAAGAATCTTCTTTATATTTTTATTTGCAGCTTCTACTGCTCATTTGTCGTTGGTCTGTAAGGTGTAGAGTTACGATGCAGGATTTTAAATCTCTGAAATGCTTCCACCATGAGGTGACTGTTCAGATTTGCCCCATTGTCTATGATAATTACTTTAGGAATTCCTAAGCGGCATATGATATTTTCTTGCACGAAATCCACCACGGCTTTCTTTGTTACTGTTTTAAATGTCTTTGCCTCCACCCATTTGGTAAAATAGTCAATTCCGACCAAGATAAATCTGTGTCCATTAGAGGTTGCAGGCTCTATTGGTCCGATGACATCCATGCCTCAAGCAACAAATGGCCAAGGTGCAGACATCGTATTCAATTCATAAGGTGGGGAATGAATCAAATCTCCATGTACTTGACATTGGTGGCATTTCTTCACATATCTAATACAATCCCATTCCATGGTGAGCCAATAATATCCTTCTCTCAGTATCTTCTTTGCTACAACATACCCGCTAATATGAGGTCTGCACGCTCCCGCATGTACCTCAGTCATAATCATGTCATCTTGTTGCGCATCCACACATCTCAGCAATCCCAAATTTGGTGTTCTTTTATATACAATCCCTCCACCGAGTCTATTTGCTAATCGTCTTATAGCCCTTCTCTGATCTCCAGTGGCTTGTTCTGGGTACTTTCCTGTCTTTAAGTAGTCCTTGATATCATGATACCACAGTTCTCCATCTACCTCTTCTTCCACAACAAAACAATAAGCATTTTGGTCATACACCTGTATCTGAAGTGGATCTATATACACTATATCCGGATGATGCAACATAGAGGATAATGTGGCCAGAGCATCTGCTACTTCATTGTGCATTCTTGGGATGTGTTTGAACTCTATAGATTGAAATCTCTGGGATAGTTCATGTAGACAATGCCAATAAGGTATCAATTTCAAATCTCTTATCTCCCATTATCCCTGAATCAGATGTATCAAAAGATCCGAGTCACCAATGACCAAAATCTCTCGAATATCCATATCTGCTGCGTTCCTCAATCCCAATATACATGCTTCATATTCAGCCATATTGTTGGTACAGAAAAATCGAAGTTGAGCGGTAACAGGATAATGCTGCCCCATTTCTGAAATAAGTACTGCTCCAATTCCAACTCCTTTACTGTTGACGGCTCCGTCGAAGTACATTTTCCAACCTGAGTTGTCACTTTGCTCTATTTCTTCAACATTCATTGCCTCCTCATCAGAAAATATGTCTTTAGCAGCTCATATTCATCATCCACTGGATTCTCTGCTATATGATCTGCAACTACTTGCGCCTTCATTATCGTACGTGTTACATAGATGATGTCAAATTCTGTGAGAAGAATCTTCCATTTAGCAAGTATTCCTGTAGGCATGGGCTTATGAAATATATATTTCAATGGATCTAACCATGATACCAGATATGTGATATAAGCTGACAAGTAGTGTTTCAGTTTCTGAGCAACCCAGGTTAATGCACAACACATTCTTTCCAACTGCGTGTATTTTACCTCAAAGATGTGAACTTTTTACTGAGGTAATATATCGCCTGCTCTTTCTTTCCAATTTCATCATGCTGCCCCAGTACACAGCCAAAAGAATTGTCTAGCACAGTCAAGTATAAGATCAGAGGTCTTCCCAGTTCTGGAGGAACTAACACTTGAGGATTGGCCAAATATTCTTTAATCTTATCAAAGGCTTCTTGGCATTCATCAGCCCAATTTACCACTGCATCTTTCTTCAACAATTTGAAAATAGGCTCACATGTTGATGTTAGCTGTGCAATGAACCTGCTAATATAGTTCAACCTACCTAGTAAGCTCATTACTTCCTTCTTGTTCTTCGGCGGAGGTAAATTCTGGATTGCTTTTATCTTCGATGGATCTAATTCAATACCACGCCGGCTTACTATAAACCCCAATAACTTTCCTGAAGGCACCCCAAAGGCGCATTTTGATTATATCTTCGGAGCCTCTGGAAAAACTTCCTCAAATCTTTAACATGGTCACATTGCTTTTTGGACTTAATGATGACATCGGCCACATACACTTCTATCTCTCGGTGCATCATATCATGAAACTGTCACGCCCCAAATCGAGGAACATGACCGGCGCCTGACCGGGTTGCCCCAGTCAAGCGGACCTGGGTGCCTTTCATTCCCACGCGTTACCCCTGTGTTGACTATTTCTCATTAACCAAATATATTACTAATCATAATTGATTTCACATTAAACAAATAAAACGATACGAGTGATTCATTAACAAGATTTCAATTTTTACAACGCCCGACATAACACAATATATATACATAAGACCGGAGTCCCACAGTTTACATGTCTACAGAGCCTCTAGGATACAAAAGGGAGATACAATACTTGCCGGTAACAAGGCTCCGACTATACCTTACATAACCAAATGAAATCCAAACCGAGTGGCATGAACCACACAAGGCCCCGAGGAAGAAAGGGGCTCACCAAAAACGGGCAGTGGAGGATGAAAGATACAACTGCCGATGAGCTGAAGTGCCTGCTACTGATCCACCTACAATCATGACACGAATGTAGCGCCCCCGGCAAAAAGGGACGTCAGTACACTTGAATTGTACTGGTATGTATGGACAAACTTTGTCCCAAGTAAACTCAAGCCATTTAATTACATCAACAATTAATTAAGCCAACCAACCATGTTTCCACATTTTCCTCATTTCAAATAATTCTCACACAAAGCACTTTCTACGATCAACCAATTTAACAATAACCAATCAATCACGTAAAGCACAAGTAGTCAAACAAAGGGGCAATCGGTGCCCCACAGGTTGCAAACTCTCCTGCTGTCTCCTTTCACAATTTCACATTATTGATTTATGTATCAATTTTCAATAGCGATTTCGATCGCTTTCCATCCTTATTGCCCCCGACCACCCTTATTACCTCGGCCACCCTTATCACCCCAACCCACACCTTATTTCACCACGTTGCGGCGCGCAACACGACCCCGCCTTACAGCTGAAAACACAACAATTTCAAACAGCAGATAAGGTACTACACACAATTTCAACAAGTTCAAATAAGCCACTTACACATTGGTTCATGTTCTCAATTTCTTCTCAAGCCAATATCAAAACCAAGTTACAAGTATTCCAAAATCGAATATGCCCACATAATCATGTTCAACAATTTACCACAATTAAGGTGTTTCAAATTCCTTCCACAATAGGCCAATTATGCCATCACAATGGTTGTTCCCAATTCTTTACCAATCTCGATTACCTTTTTATCTTTCCATTCATATTTCATACCACACCACACGTAGTTCAACATCAATCAAATGCTCAACAAGGAAATCAAACAATTACGTAAAATTTCTCAATGTGACACATGCCAAAACAATTCGCACACATTTTGGGCGATTTTACAAGAATCAAAATTAGCCATACATACCTGGTGATGATCTTTCTTCCTACTTTATGCTTACCCAAGATATCCTACTCTTGCCAACCTTGTTCTTGAAGACTCTTACTTCTACTCACTTCTTTTTACTAGAAATCAAGTTCAATAATCATGCATGAGTGTAAAAATTCTATTTTCAAAAGCTATTTTATGCAAACCTCTCTTTACCCAATTAAAACTGAAAATCAAAGAAAATAGTTAGGGTTTTTACCTTGAAAATATTGGGGAAGTTGAATCCTTGCCCTAGAATCCCTTGGAATTAAGTAGTTGGAACAATCTTTGAAGATGAAGAACTTCTCTCTCTAAAAACCCTCTCTTCTCTCTCTAATTTTGGTGAGATGATATGATAAAATGAAGAAGAAAGGTGTTATATTAAAGAAGAGATCGGGTCAAAATGTTACAAAAATCGGGGCCGGGGTCAATTATGCGGTGCACTATGCGACCGCAGAATCAACATGCGGTCCGCAAAGTGACCGCAAAATGGCCTCAAAGTTTATGCAGGTTCTGTTAAGGAATGCGGTCACTATGCGGACCGCATGTTGATTCTGCGGTCGCAAAAGTGCACCGCAGATTTGACATGCGATCGCATATCGACCGCACTTTTGACACGACTTTGGGCAACTCACTGGAACGTTTTGCGGCAAGAATGCGGTCCGCATGTCAGTTTTGCGATCGCATTCTTGACCGCAAATTGAACACTTTTCGGAAAAATTAATTCTCTACATTTTTGAAACTTAAATCACTACCAAGGGTCCGAACACATTATTCGGACCAAGACACCACAGCTACTAGGTTTTATGCACCAAAAATTTTACGGGGCCTTACATCCTCCCTCCCTTAAGATCATTCGTCCTCGAATGAGGATTTTGAAATAAATGAGTTGGTTTTGAAAGACATGATATGCAAGCTATCAAAATTTTGACTAACTCTTATATTTTAGAAAAATTTCGAAAGAGTTTCCTTTGTTTTATGGACATATCCACCTGACAGAGGGCCCCCGAAACACATTACCAAACAATAATATACAACGTCAACACTTTTCACAGCTGGTATACACTTTCTTACCTCAACGAATGCACATATTCTATCACATTGTGTTACAATTGCACATAAACTAGTCACTTCAATGAATTCTTACCTTATTAAACCAATTTAACACCATGTACACTCAACAAACCATTACCAATCTACACTTACTATTAGTCGCTTATTTAACACGTAAATCTTTATAAGGCTTTCATTTATCAAGAAAGGCTCAAATGACCCAAATGTGACAACACATTAAATTCATTACAAAACGAAGGAGACTTTACTAACACTAAGAGGGAAACAACTTAGGCAAGATGACAGTTACTAGGAGTAGGAGGGTCACCTAATTCCTCTAGGCTTGATCGAACAAATGGGGGTACTTTTCTTTCATCTCTTTTTCTGCTTCCCATGTGGCCTCTTCAACTTGTTGACTTCGCCACAATACTTTAACAGAGGCAACTTCCTTATTTCTCAACTTACGGACTTGCCTATCAAGAATGGCAACTAGAACTTCTTCATATGACAAATCTTCCTTAACCTCTATAGCTTCGACTGGCATGGAATACCGGGTGCACTGATGACATCTCAGGAGGCAACTCTAGCCTATAAGCAACTTGATCAATCCTTTGAACGATCCGATATGGCCCGACATACCTAGGACTCAATTTCCCTTTCTTTCCGAATCGCATGACTCCCTTCATAGGAGATACCCTCAAGAACACCCAATCATCGACTTGAAACTCCAAATCCCTTCGACGAACGTCCGCATAGGACTTTTGACGACTCTGTGCTGTTTTCATTCTCTCCTGAATAACTTTGACCTTTTCCATAGCTTCGTACACCATATCTGGCCCTAGCAATTCCGCTTCACCTACCTCAAACCACCCGATTGGCGATCTACATCTTCTCCCGTACAATGCCTCAAACGGGGCCATTTGAATGCTAGCATGATAGCTGTTATTGTAAGCAAATTCTATCAGTGGCAAGTGTTCATCCCAATTACCTTTAAAATCTAAGACACAAGCCCGCAACATATCTTCAAGTGTCTGGATGGTCCGCTCGGCCTGTCCATCGGTCTGTGGATGGAAAGCTGTGCTGAGATTCACCTGAGTTCCCAAACCTTGCTGAAACTTCTTCCAAACGTTAGCTGTGAACTGAGCCCCGCGATCCGAGATAATAGAAAGTGGAGTGCCATGAAGTCTTACTATCTCCTTGATGTACAATCTTGCATATTGCTCCGCTGCAGTATCAGTGGACTTGACAGGCAGGAAGTGAGTTGATTTGGTGAGTCGATCTACTATCACCCATACTGAATCGAACTTACGCCGAGTGCGAGGTAACCCCACCACGAAATCCATATTGATCATCTCCCATTTCCACCTTGGTATTTCTATAAGCTGAGTTAATCCACCAGGCCGTTGATGCTCGGCCTTCACTTGTTGACAGTTCGGACATTTAGCTACAAAGCCCGCCACATCCCTTTTCATACCGTTCCACCAATAAATCTCCTTGAGATCGTGATACATTTTCGTTGAACCAGGGTGCACAGAATACCTGGAAGTATGAGCCTCCGCCATCACTCTTTCCCGAAGCTCGTCCACATCCGGAACACATAGCCTATCTTGACACCGCAATACACCATCTTCGCTGCTGAGTACAAATGCTGAGGTCTTGTCATCCATGACTGCTTCCTTCGCCCGAACCAATGCTGGATCCATGAACTGTTTTTCCTTGATTTTCGCGACCAATGATGATTCTGCTCCATTATGCACCAAGATATCTCCCCCGTCTGACGCCGAAATACGAACCCCCAAGCTGGCTAATTGGTAGACCTCTCGAGCCAGAGGTCTCTGATCCACACCGAGATGAGCCAAACTACCCATGGATTTCCGACTAAGAGCGTCAGCTACCACATTTGCCTTCCCTGGATGGTACAATATGTCCATATCATAGTCCTTGAGTAGTTCTAACCACCGTCGCTGTCTCAGATTCAGCTCCTTCTGCTTGAACAAATACTGGAGGCTCTTGTGGTCTGAAAACACATCTACGTGTACCCCATAAAGATAGTGTCGCCATATTTTCAAGGCAAACACAACAGCTGCAAGTTCCAAATCATGCGTCGGATAATTTTTCTCATGGTTCTTGAGTTGCCTGGAAGCGTAAGATATGACTTTTCCGTGCTGCATCAATACACATCCCAAACCGACTCTGGAGGCATCACAATAGACTACAAATCCCTCTGTGCCTTCTGGCAAGGCCAATACTGGTGCCGAGGTCAATCTTGACTTCAATTCTTGGAAACTTTTCTCACATGCTTCGGACCACTGGAACTTAACTGCTTTCCGCGTCAATTTAGTCAATGGGGAGGCGAGGGTTGAGAATCCCTCTACAAACCTCCGATAGTACCCTGCCAGACCCAAAAAGCTGCGAATCTCTGTCGGGGTCGTGGGTCTAGGCCAATCTTTCACTGCCGCAATCTTCTGAGGATCCACCTGAATTCCCTCACTGGAAATAACATGCCCTAGAAAGGCTATGGACTTCAACCAAAACTCACATTTTGAGAACTTGGCATACAATTGATGTCGAAGAAGGGTCTGCAACGCTGCTCTGAGGTGAACGGCATGATCTTCTCTGCTCCGAGAGTAGATGAGAATATTGTCAATGAATACAATCACAAAGGAATCTAGGAATGGCTTGAAAACCCGATTCATAAGGTCCATGAAAGCTGCCGGGGCATTGGTTAGCCCAAAAGACATGACCAAAAACTCGAAGTGACCATAACGAGTTCTGAAGGCGGTCTTAGGAATATCCTCCTCCCTGATTTTTAACTGGTGGTACCCAGACCGTAAATCAATCTTTGAGAAGAACTTCGCTCCCTGCAATTGGTCAAACGGATCATCCACTCGAGGCAAAGGATATTTATTCTTGATGGTGACTTTGTTGAGCTGCCGATAATCAATACACATTCGAAGTGACCCATCCTTCTTTCTGACAAAGAGAACCGGAGCACCCCACGGCGACACACTCGGTCGTATGAACCCTTTCTCTAATAAATCCCTTAACTGCTCCTTTAACTCCCTTAACTCTGCTGGCGCCATTCCGTAAGGTGGAATGGATATTGGCTGAGTATCTGGCAATACATCAATTCCGAAATCAATCTCCCTATCCGGCGGGATGCCTGGAAGCTCATCTGGAAACACTTCAGGAAATTCATTCACAATTGGCACGGACTCGAGGGTAGGCACATCTGAGGTGGTGTCTGTTACCCGAACCAGGTGATAGATACACCCTTTCTTAATCATCTTCGAAGCCTTAAGGTAGGAAATAAACCTACCCCTTGGCACTACACCATTTCCTCTCCATTCAATAACTGGCTCGTTAGGGAACTCGAGCCTCATAACTCTCGTTCGACAGTCAAGTTTGGCAAAGCACGAATAGAGCCAATCCATCCCCATAATTACATCAAAATCTACCATCCCAAGCTCAATAAGATCGGCTGTGGTATCATGACCACCCACCGTAACAACACAATTCCTATAGACTCGTGAGGCTGTAATAGAATCACCAATTGGAGTCGACACAGAGAACGGCTCATGAAGCTGTTCGGGTACTATCCCAAAACTTGAAGCAATGAATGGAGTAACATAAGACAAGGAGGACCCTGGATCAATAAGGGCATAGCAATCAATAGTCTGAACAGACATGATACCTGTAACAACATCCGGAGAAGCCTCGGCATTTTGGCGGCCACTCAATGCATAGAATCGGCTAGGTCCACCCCTACCCTGAGCTCCACCCCTAGTTGCACCACGCCCTGCTGCTGCTGGAGTACGCGCCGATGATGTAGCAGCTGAAGAACCGGATGACTGAGCAGACCCCCTACCTATACCCTGACGGGGTGCACGGCAGTCCCGCTGAATGTGACCTCTCACCCCGCACCCGAAGCACACTGGAAGGTCAAGGTAGCAAGTTTCCGTATGAAATCTCCCACACTTGGGGCATGTAGGTCTCCCCTGCTGCTGGGATCTCACCCCAGGATGACCAGACTGACGAGACCTCCTGCCGTCTGAACCAGGTCTCGAGTAACTGCCCTGCTGATGACTGTGCACGGATGGCGGTGCACTCGCGGAGGACTGAGCATATGACTGGGATGGCCCTGATGACCCCTTCCCTGGAAGTGATCTCCCTGAACGACCCATTGACCGGGCCCTGTTGCTACTTTCTCTTTCTGCACGAATCTTCAATTTCCTGGCCTCTGTGGCCTGAGCAAACCCCACAATCCTCCCATAGTTCATGTCTGAGTGCAAAGCTGCTGTGGCGGCCTCATTCACTTCCAAAGGGCTAAGGCCCTGAACAAACCGTCAAACCCGGGCATCCATGGTCGATACTAAATGAGGAGCGTACTTGGACAACCTTACGAACTCCATGTGATACTCCCAAACACTCATACTGCCCTGTTTGAGAACCTCGAACTCAGTGGCATGGGCTGCCATTGCCTCAGCAGGTAAGAAGTGGTCCATAAATGCATCCACGAACTCATCCCATCTGGCCGGAGGGCTCCCTTCCTCACGGGAATCCTCCCACATTTCGAACCATGAACGTGCCGCTCCCTTCAGCCTATAAGAGGCCAACTCTACCCCCTCTATATCTGTAGCCTTCATCACTCTGAGGGTCTTGTATATCTCATCAAGGAATTCCTGTGGGTCAGCCTCTGGATCGGTACCTGAAAATTCTGGAGGGGCCAATCGCAAGAACTGGTGGACTCTGGAGCCAAAGGAATCTCCCTGTCCGCTGGAGGATGCAGGGGCATCATGGGATCTCTGGGCCACTAATTGTGTTAACATATGGATGGCTCCCCTAAGTTCTTCATTAGAGATACCAGAGCCCGAAGCGGGAACTGTATCTGAGTCAGGAACACCGGCAGGAGGAATGGTGGCATCCTCTGCCGCAGCTGGAATAGGGACACTTGGGTTTTGAACAGATGGGCCAGGCAAATTCGGGATTGGTGGGTCATTCTCTCCCACGGCATCGGGTACATGATTAACAGCTGCACTTAGGCCGGCATTGGCCCTAAGGCCGAGTCTAACCTTCTTCTTAGGTGCCATATTCTAAAAATTTGGGAACAAGGCACGAATTAGACACAGATATCTCCATATTGCACTTTACCGCACGATATAGATTAACAAAGAAGTAGGTAAATTCCTAAATGCCCGTGTAGCCCCCTACTTATATGATGTGGTCGACAACACACCTATAAGAAGGGCACTACTAGACACGGCTCCGAGACATCCTAGGACACTTTAAAACCTTAAGCTCGGATACCAAGTTTGTCACGCCCCAAATCGAGGAACATGACCGGCGCCTGACCGGGTTGCCCCAGTCAAGCGGACCTGGGTGCCTTTCATTCCCACGCGTTACCCCTGTGTTGACTATTTCTCATTAACCAAATATATTACTAATCATAATTGATTTCACATTAAACAAATAAAACGATACGAGTGATTCATTAACAAGATTTCAATTTTTACAACGCCCGACATAACACAATATATATACATAAGACCGGAGTCCCACAGTTTACATGTCTACAGAGCCTCTAGGATACAAAAGGGAGATACAATACTTGCCGGTAACAAGGCTCCGGCTATACCTTACAAAACCAAAATGAAATCCAAACCGAGTGGCATGAACCACACAAGGCCCCGAGGAAGAAAGGGGCTCACCAAAAATGGGCAGTGGAGGATGAAAGATACTACTGCCGATGAGCTGAAGTGCCTGCTATCGATCCACCTACAATCATAACACGAATGTAGCGTCCCCGGCAAAAGGGACGTCAGTACACTTGAATTGTACTGGCATGTATGGACAAACTTTGTCCCAAGTAAACTCAAGCCATTGAATTACATCAACAATTAATTAAGCCAGCCAACCATGTTTCCACATTTTCCTCATTTCAAATAATTCTCACACAAAGCACTTTCTACGATCAACCAATTTAACAATAACCAATCAATCACGTAAAGCATAAGTAGTCAAACAAAGGGGCAATCAGTGCCCCACAGGTTGCAAACTCTCCTGCTGTCTCCTTTCACAATTTTACATTATTGATTTATGTATCAATTTATAATAGCGATTTCGATCGCTTTCCATCCTTATTGCCCCCGACCACCCTTATTACCTCGGCCACCCTTATCACCCCAACCCACACCTTATTTCACCACGTTGCGGCGCGCAACACGACCCCGCCTTACAGTTGAAAACACAACAATTTCAAACAGCAGATAAGGTACTACACACAATTTCAACAAGTTCAAATAAGCCACTTACACATTGGTTCATGTTCTCAATTTCTTCTCAAGCCAATATCAAAACCAAGTTACAAGTATTCCAAAATCGAATATGCCCACATAATCATGTTCAACAATTTACCACAATTAAGGTGTTTCAAATTCCTTCCACAATAGGCCAATTATGCCATCACAATGGTTGTTCCCAATTCTTTACCAATCTCGATTACCTTTTTATCTTTCCATTCATATTTCATACCACACCATACGTAGTTCAACATCAATCAAATGCTCAACAAGGAAATCAAACAATTACGTAAAATTTCTCAATGTGACACATGCCAAAACAATTCGCACACATTTTGGGCGATTTTACAAGAATCAAAATTAGCCATACATACCTGGTGATGATCTTTCTTCCTACTTTATGCTTATCCAAGATATCCTACTCTTGCCAACCTTGTTCTTGAAGACTCTTACTTCTACTCACTTCTTTTTACTAGAAATCAAGTTCAATAATCATGCATGAGTGTAAAAATTCTATTTTCAAAAGCTATTTTATGCAAACCTCTCTTTACCCAATTAAAACTGAAAATCAAAGAAAATAGTTAGGGTTTTTACCTTGAAAATATTGGGGAAGTTGAATCCTTGCCCTAGAATCCCTTGGAAATAAGTAGTTGGAACAATCTTTGAAGATGAAGAACTTCTCTCTCTAAAAACCCTCTCTTCTCTCTCTAATTTTGGTGAGATGATATGATAAAATGAAGAAGAAAGGTGTTATATTAAAGAAGAGATCGGGTCAAAATGTTACAAAAATCCGGGCCGGGGTCAAATATGCGGTCACTATGCGACCGCAGAACCCACATGCGGTCCGCAAAGTGACCGCAAAATGGCCTCAAAGTTTATGCAGGTTCTGTTAAGGAATGCGGTCACTATGCGGACCGCATGTTGATTCTGCGGTCGCAAAAGTGCACCGCAGATTTGACATGCGATCGCATATCGACCGCACTTTTGACACGACTTTGGGCAACTCACTGGAACGTTTTGCGGCAAGAATGCGGTCCGCATGTCAGTTTTGCGATCGCATTCTTGACCGCAAATTGAACACTTTTTTGAAAAATTAATTCTCTACATTTTTGAAACTTAAATCACTACCAAGGGTCCGAACCGCGGTTCGCAAGCTCGCCGTGAAGAATTCTACGCATTCCTAACACATTATTCGGACCAAGACACCACAGCTACTAGGTTTTATGCACCAAAAATTTTACGGGGCCTTACAGAAACATAGTGGCCATCGCCCACATTTATGTAGCCCCGGCATTTTTCAACCCAAACGGCATTACTCTATATCAATATGTTCCCCAAGGCGTGATAAAGGCTGTCTTTTCTGCGTCTTCTTCATCCATTAGGATCTGATGATAACCCGCATAATAATCTACAAAAGAGACAATTTCATGTTTGGCGCAATTGACAATCAGTATATGGATATTTGGCAATGGAAAATCATTATTTGGACTAGCCTTGTTAAGGTCTCTGTAATCAACACACACCTTGGTTTTTCCATCCTTCTTTGGAACTGGCACAAGAATTCCTAACCAGGTGGGGTATTTAGTGACTCATATGACCTTCGCCTCAAATTGATTATTAACCTCTTCTTTTATTTTCATGCAGATGTCCATCTTAAACTTTCTTAGCTTATGTTTTACCTGCCGGCATTCCGAATAAATGGGCAATTTATGTACCACCTGATCAGTGCTGAGTCTAGGCATGTCATCATAGGACCAAGCAAATATGTCCTTGTACTCGTGTAATAAATTTATTAGATCTTCTCTGAGGGAATCCTCTAAATGTACATTGATCTTTGTTTCCCGAACATTATCCTCACTCCCCAGATTAATAGATTCTGTCTCATTTAAGTTCGGTTTGGATTTTTCCTCATATTGATTCAAATCTTTACTGATTTCCTCCAGTATTTCCTCATCTTCATATTCACTTTCATTTTCAATTCTTGTATAACTATTCGATTGTCAATACTGGACCGGGAATCCTTCATGCATGACATATCATTGGAATTAGCGAATATTGAACTGTACAAAAAGAAGAAAAATAAAATAAGGCAGAAGTGAAGAAAGAAAAAGAAATTGCATTTCTTTGATTTCTTTTCAAAAAGATAACAGAGGTTGGATACATTTGATTTCAGTGGGGTGTGGGATTACAAAATGTAACGACCCAGCCCATCGTTACGGGAATTTACCACCCCGTCATATTGCAATTACATGTTTTATGCTTTTATATCAGTGTTAGAGCCTATCGGGTGAGTTAGGAGTGAATTGAATTGAAAATGAAGCAAATAGCATGTTTCAAGGAAGTTTGAATATGGAAAGTAAACCTAGAGTTGACTATCGAGTTAGAGTGCTTGGAATCAGATTCTGATGATTCGACTAGTTTCGGGGGATCAATTATGACTTAGGAGAGCAATCAGAATTGAATTTGGAGGCCCGGTGCAGTTTTAGGCTTGAATTGGCTAAGGTTTAATTTTGGCGAAAATCGAACGGTAGGTGAGATTTTGATCCGGGAGTCGGAATGGAATTTCGACAGTTGCAGTAGCTCCGTTAGGTGATTTTGGATGTGCCTGCAAAAATTTCAGGTCATTCGGATGTCGTTTGGTCGGGTTTTTGATGGAATGTGTAATTTGGAAGTTTTGAAGAAACTTAGGCTTGAATCCGTGTGAAATTGGTGATTTTGATGTTTAGGATGGTGTTTTTATGATTGGAACAAGTTCGTATCGTGTTTTGGAGTATGTTGGTGGTTTTCGTTGGGGTCTCGGGGGCCTTGGAAGGATTTCGGACCATCAATCGGGCATTTTGAACTTGGAAAGGTCTGCTGTAAATTGCAGGTTGGTGCAGCAGACATTAAGCCTTCGCGTTCGCGTGGCCCAGGTCGCGTTCGCGAAGGCAGGGCTGGCTAAGGCATCGCGTTCGCGATCAGGCTGTTGCATTCGCGTAGGCAAGGTTGGACGAAGCTTCGCGTTCGCGTGAAGGATGGACGCGTTCGCGTAGAAGAAATCCTGCGGCTGGGAGAATTGAACTTCGCGGACGCGTGATAGGGCGTCGTGTTCGCGATGAAGTAATCATTCAGGCCATCGCGTTCGCGTGAGAGACATCGCGAACGCGTAGAGTTAAATTCCCAGGCAGTGAGTTTAATTGCAGAACATAGGGCTCGCGGGTTTCACACCCCAAAACACCATTTTTGAGCCCTAGAGAGAAGAAATCACGGGAAAACGCTGGGAAATCATCGGGTATTCATCGGAGGTAAGTTTCTTGACTCAAAAATATCATTTTATGGTAGAATTAACATCAATCTTCATGAATTTGGGTAGAAATTTTGAAGGATTGTGGCCTAGATATAGAAAACGAAAATTTGGGTTTTGAAAGGCCAATCGAACTCCAATTTTTGGTAAATTCTATATGTACAGACTCGTGGCGAGACGAGGATTCTGGAAATATGAGTTTCGAGATTTTTAGAAATGTGGGCTCGGGGCTCGGGTTTTGCAAATTTCGTGATTTTTGATATTTTTCGAGTTCTTTTGATTGGGTTATGTTCCATTAGCCTATTTTGATATATTTCTGCTGATTTGTGCTAGTTTTGACGTGCGTGGATGCCGGTTCGAGGAGCTAAGGCGTCGCTGGCATGAGCTTTCGTCGGTTCAAGGTGGGTAATACTTGTAAATGATGTCCTGAGGGTTAGTAAACCCCGGACTTGCACATCTTAGTGGTGTGTTGAGGTGACTTGCACGCCGGATAAGGGGCGTGGGGTAGAGCACCATTGGGGATTGTGACTTGGTCCGTCCCGCGTAATAAATAATAACACCTAATTGTTGAAGTGAATTGGACTAATTATCATGTTTGGGCTTTGTGCCAATTATTTGAGTCCTTCAAGGATTGGTATCACTGTTTTGATAACACTGTGCATATTTTATTCTAAAATTTAAGTTTTAAAATGGTATTTTTGCTATTCAGCATTTTTATAAGGTTATGAAAAACTTGAACAAGGTCTTAATAACATTTTTAGTTGTGAGCTAATATGATATTGTTGCCCATAGGGCTTTCTTAATTATTTGTTAGACTGATTGGGGTCGAGGGCCATATGTTAGGGCATGACATTTTATGTGAGCATATGCATACACATGCATGGATCGGACCGCACGCCGCAGTGGTATACGGATCGGGCTGCGCGCCGCAGCAGGTGTGATATTAATATTGTGCTTGGGCTGTAGGAGCCCCTCCGGAGTCTGAACCCCCACAGTGAGCACGGGTACCCAAATTGGATCGAGCTACACGCCGTAGCGGTCATATGCATTGCATGGCATACATACATTGGTTTACGTGTACTATGTGGCATAACATTCAACACTCATACATTACTGGCACACATGCATTAGTTGCCTTATTGACCAGATCTCCTGGTGTAAATTGATAAGGAGTGCTGAGCCCGAGGGGCTGATTTGAGTGAGGACTTGCACTGCTTGAGATTGTATCCAGGTATTGGTATATTATTATGAAAGAAATTAGCTAAAAATTGAGATTTTTAATACTCTACTCACATATGCTGGAAAAGAATAAAAAGATAGTTCTGTATTGTGTAGCATGAGATAGTGCCTATCGTGGTTTTCTTCCCTTCAGCATTATTTACTTTTATTACTGCTGAGTTGGAAGTACTCACACCCGACTCCCTGCACCTTGTGTGCAGATTCAGGTACATCACAGCAGGGCTGATTCTATTGCGGTTCGGGAGTGATTTTGGACAGTCGAGGTAGCTGCCAACGTTCGCAGGACCTGATTCTCCAGTTTGTCTGTATTTTGTTCTGATCATCCCACACTTGCGCACAGTTATATTCATTATTTACACTTTGTATACTCTGTAGAGGCTCATGACTCTTGACCCTTCGGTCTATAGGAGTTCGCACGTGTTGGGACTTGGTTCCCTGTTTTTAATATATCTAACACTGTTATGCTTAAATTGGATAAAGTGAGCTTGTGGCTCTGTGGTTATTGTTGATTGGTCGGGCTGGCCTAGCAGTGTGCTGGGCGCCATCACGACCGGATTTTGGGTCGTGACACAAAATGAAATAGCTTTGGGGAAAAATGAAATATTTTTAAGGCTAACTACCACAACTCCCTCCTGATCGGAAGAGGAGTAGCTTCCCAATTATTAAGTGCACCGCTGGGTCCCACGAACTGGACATCCATCCTACTCATTCCCTCACCCATCTCCAACATGTTTACATCCTCGAACATCATTTCAAACCTTGCTAGAAGCTCCGCATCTGGCCTTATTTAAGCATAACTTGGCACAGCAGTTGTCAAATGTCTTCGTGTACCAGGCCTAGTAAAGGTGTCGGATAATTTTGGAATTAGTTTCTGTAGGGTCTAACTTTTCTTCTTCATTCTTTTGGCTCTTTGGATGTAGGCAAAAGTAGGCTTAAAACCCAGGCCAAAGGTATCATTATTTCCCGGCAAGTGGAGAGGTTGTGTTATCCCTTGTAAAGTTATCCCCAAACCTTTTCCCGGTGCGATCCCATTTCTGATCATTTCTTTAGCCACCATTACTGCTGTAGGAGCCACTGTAGGAATTGGCATGCTCTACCCTTCGGATATCTTGTTGACTATTATAGCATCCATCACCTGATATACCCATGGGCCCTTGTCCCCTTCAGTTTCTTCAAATGGCGCTATGGTGTTACAGATATCATCATCTTCATGCACTATGATTTCCTGCTGTTCCCATTCGAATTTTATCATCTGGTGCAGTGAAGATGGTACAGCTTTGGCCGCGTGGATTCATGGACATCCCAATAACAAATTGTAAGAAACATCGACATCTAACACTTGGAACTCCATGGTGAAGTCCACTAGTAACTTCCAGCACAATGTCCCCAAAGTATTCTTGCTTCCTCCGTCAAAGCCCCGCGCACACACACTGTTTCAACGGATTCTATCAAGATTAATCTTCATATTTCCCAGAGTTAACAATGGACAAATGTTTGCACTTGACCTGTTGTCTACTAAAACACGGGTAACCACAGATTCTTCGCTCTTGACGGTAAGATAAAGTGCTTTGTTGAGTTCCGTCCCTTCAAGTGGCAATTCATTATCCGAGAATGTTATCTTCTTCATCTCAAATATTTTATTCGTGATCTTTTCAAGATGGCAGACTGATATTTTCTCGGGGACATGTGCTTCGTTCAGAATCTTCATTAATGCCTTCCTGTGCTCTTCTGAATTAATTAACAATGAAAGCAATGAAATTTGCGCAGGCATCTTTCTCAACAGCTCTACTATCAAATAGTCTTGAGCTTTCATCTTTTTCAAACTCTTCTGCTTCTTCTTCAGAAACCGCTTTCTTCACATGATTAGGATTCTCTTTCACTACTTTTGTTTTCCTTAACGTTTCCGGGGCAAAGCATCGCCCGAAACGAGTTAGGCCATGTGTTTCATTGACCTCTCCTGTAACCTCCTTTCCTATGTACGTCACTGTGACTTTGTTATAATTCCACGGTATGGCTTTAGTGTCTACAACTTGCATTTGCACCACCGGTTTAATGACTATAGGTTCCACATATGATCCATTTACTGTCAATAACGGCTTAGCTACTGGCACTACTATTTTCATAGTTTCAGCCACTGGTGGCTTTTTCACTACAATTCGGCTGTCGCTTTCTCTTTCTCAACCTCTCTTTCCATTTTGCTATTGGCTTTTGTCATCATCACCGATTGGGACGGTTTCTTACTGCTTTCTCCTTGTTCCAACTTTATCGTGTGTGTCTCATGATAGACTGGCAATGGGTTTTGTGTAATATTAGGAGTTTCTGGAGCCTGCACCTCGATCCTCCTACTATCAATAAGCTCTTGTATGGCGGTTTTCAAGTGCCAACACTTTTCAGTATCGTGTCCCGGAACAATATTCACATCGAACTGATTGGTCAATGTTTATGGGTGGTGGGTTTGGAAGTTTTGGCTCAATTGGGCTTAGCATTCCTAACTCCCTCAGGCGATGATAAAGACTGGAGTATGACTCCCCTAGTGGAGTGAGTGTTTTCTTTGTTTGGGCTATATTTCTTACTTTTGGATCTAGACGGAAGCTGGGTCTGTTTAGATTTTTATATGTTCTAGAAGGTGGGTAGGTGTTTTGTGTGTGGTAGACATTTTGTGGGGTTTGGGCTCGCCATACATGTGGAGGCAGTGGGTAATATTGAGCATGTGGGATGGAATAATGTGGAGTGGTGGGTGGATAATATGGTGGAGGTGGGTTGTAGGGTGCTGGTGGGTATGATTGTTATGGGCGAGGTGGGTGATGGTATGTATTTTGGCCCCGAGACCACGGTCTACTTTCAATAACTGTGACCTCCTCCTTCTTCTTTATACTGATAGATCCCCCATTTCCAGTTTGTATCGCCTGATTCGTGGCCTTGATAGCTGAAAAGCTCATGATCTTATTGGTTTTCAATCCCTCTTCTACGAAACTTCCCATTTTCACCACTTCATTAAAAGTTTTACCAATAGCTGATACCAGATGACCATGGTAAGTAGGCTCTAAGGCCTGTAGAAAGCAGTCCACCATTTCCGTTTGCTTCATAGGAGGGTCCACCCGTGCTACTTGTTCCCTCCATCTAAACCCGTACTCCCGAAAACTTTCCCTGGGCTTTTTCTCCATTTTTGTTAGCGATAGCCTGTCTGGAATTATCTCCAATTTGTACTGGAAGTGGTTAACGAATGACTGAGCTAGATAATCCCAGATGAACCATCTGGTGTGATCCTGATGAGTATACCACTCCAGTGCAGAACCGCTCAAACTCTGGCTAAAATAAGCCATCAATAATTCATCTCTTCCCCCTGCACCACGCATCTTGCTACAGTAACCCCTTAGATGGGCTACCGGATCCCTATGTCCATCTTACATATCGAACTTAGGTAGCTTGAATCCAGCCGAGAGCTGCACTTCTGGAAACAAACATAAATCTTTATATGCAACGCTCACTTGGCCTCCTAGACCTTGTATGTTACGGAAAGATTGTTCTAAACTTCTCATCTTCCGTGCCATCTCTTCTAGCTCTAAGTTTCTGACGGGCTTTTCTTCTGTCATATCCATAAGTAGGGTATAAGAGTCGTGTTGCTTGAATGTTGGATTCGGTTTATAATAATGCGTATCTTGCACATGGAACATTGGTTCACTTGACGATTTATGCAGAGCAGGAGGTGGGGGTGCTATATACCGGGGCGACATGAGGTGGTTGAGGCGGAATCTATTTGGATAGTGGTGGTGGTGCATGTGAAGTTGTGGCATAGTAGTGTTGGTAATTTGGGTACATGGAGGATGAGTTCATGGTAGGTGGTTCAGGATTAGGATTTGCGGGAGGGACATATGCGGGATTCGCTGGATATGTGGGCAAAGGTTGACCCATGTACCAGGCTTGGTACATTTTCGTCATTTGCTGCTTTAGCTTATACATCTCCTCTTTCATACCCGCAACATCTACAACTTCTTCTTCATGTACTGGGTCCATGATGGTAGGTTCAATCTCCTGAGTCACAGCCTTAGACACATCTTATTATCATGTATTGTAATGATGATGTGCCAGAATGCCAGGTGCCAGCTGAAATCTGATACTCATCAACAACAAAACTTGTTAATAGTTAGTTCATAAGGAGTAAAATGTAATGATTGAAAAATCACAACTATTGCCCTTGACCATTATGCATCATTCCGGCATTTATTCCTCTTTGAACCACCATTTTTTTTCTTTTTTCTTTTATATTCATCTCTCTCTTTTTTTCTTTTTTTTTTCTGTCCATTTTTTTTTTCAATTTCATTTTTTAATTTTGTTTTTCCGTTCCTACATATTTGCCTATCGCCCGGACAATTGGCATAAAGCGGAAAAAGAATGATAACAACTTCTTTTGAATTTTTCATTGATACTCAAAAACATTGATTACAAAATGATGTAGTGCTACAAATGCAAAAGGAATACAGATACAGAATGTGTTCCCTATGAGTACATTAATGCTCCTAGTGTCTGCGAGATGTCGTTCGGTCTTGCCGTGGGCCTATGTGCCAATCCACTTTGGAGTTTATCTAGGTCAGAGATTACTTGCTTTACAAAGAACCTTACTACTGACGTGAAAGTTGCCTGGGACATATCTTCACACAATTGGCATTTTTTGGTGATGTACTGAGCAATATTGACGATTCTTTCTCGAATGACCCCTTTTTCTTGAAGCAGCCTACTGATCTGTTCGGCGCGAGCGTCTAAGGTTTGTTGGTTCTCTTTCAGTAGTTGTTGTAGCTCAAATTCTAATCGAGCTATAGCCATGTAACAATTCTCTCTCCCTTCTTCAAACTCTTTGATTATCTTGCTACTTTTGACTGCGGCTGTAATGACTTTCTTCCTCAATCGAGCTACCTCAACCTTGTGTTCATTTTGCAATTTCTGAACCATTCTAGCTCTTTCCTCGGCATCTCTGGCCAGTTGTCTTCGAACCCCGACTAACTCCTTTTCTGCTTTATCAAGATTGAAGCTATAGTCATTTAATTTGCGCCGAAGATTTTCAATCAATTTCTCATCTCGGGCTAAGCGAACTAGGGTCTCAGATGCAATTTTCATTTTTGCAATTTGAGCCTTTAAGATTTCATTCTCTTTTCTCAGCTGCTTCTTTTCTCCTTCGTCAGATGCTTCTTGTAAACCGCTCTTGAATTGGAGATCTCGAAATTGTTTTTCTAGCAAGCTGATCTTGGCTCTATACTCATTTTCTCTGGCCACCTAGTTTCTGTGTTCCTTAGACTGCTCGGCCAAATCTTGAATGTAAGGCCTTTTCATTGTTCTATCATGCTCGACATCCCGGCAATACCATGCGGTATACCCTGGTGATACTTCTCCTTGAGCTCAATTTCCCACACAAGTGTCTACCTTCAAGCTTTGACATTCATTCCAAATCTGTCGGATGTTTGCTTCTGGGAACTGCCCGTTCGGACTAATCTCTTCTACTTGTAAGCTGAGGTCCCCGTCTTTTGGTATAACTTGATAAATCCCAATCTGTCATAGTACCGTGTACGGTGCATAAGGCTGAATGTTTTTAAGACTCATGATCAAGAAATGCGACCCTTCTGTTGGCATGTACATCACCTCATCGAGGGGCAACCATCCGTATGCCCAATCAATTCGGCTAGCGGTCAACAATCACAAGTATGAAATCCAACCTTTTGCTCCCTCTGGCAGCTTAACTCCTTTTGTTCTCATATAGAACTCTTCAATGCACGTCTTACCCATAACTTGAGAACGGAGGATGACAACAAAAATGTTATATCAACCAAATCTGTAGAATCAAATTGCAACCCTCAAAGAAGTCATGCCCCACTTTACAGGATGTGAGGGCACGGAAGATATCAGCTATAATCATTGGTGCCAGTGTGCTATTATCTTGCACAAGAAGAGTACTGGCCACCCCGACGACCCTTGTATAAATATTTCCATCTTTTCTGGGGAATATTATTAGCCTAAGGAATGCCACTATAAAGGCAAATCGCATATGCTCTTCCCACTTGACTCGGTTAGATTTACTACAGAGCTTGTTCGTAGGGTCATTGAACCCCCCGATATGTCCATATTTGATGTAGATGAAATTTAAAGAACAAAAGCCATTAGCCAAGTCTTCGTTGTGGACATTCCTAGCAATCTTCAGAGAATCGAGGAATCTGTGCAGTGTTATCGCCCTCGGAGCCACCGGGTATTTCTATTTCAAGGGAACCTCATCTTTCCCGATATTGTAAGCAATTTCCTCTAAATTAGGAGTGAGCTCAAAGTTTGAGAAGTGTAGAACATTATGTGCGGGATCCCAACAAGTGACAAGTGCCCAAATTATATCACCACGGGAAATTATGCCCATCAATCCCGTAAGGTCCTTTAGATAGCATTTAACCCAATCTTGTCCTTCTTGACCCATATCGTTCCACCATAGTCTCAACTCCAAAGGGATTTTATTTATTAAGGTAAAGGGTTCATTCTGTACTGTGCTCATCATACACATTTATTAAAGGCGATTTTATTCAAAAAAGGAAAAATATATTTTCAAAGACAATTTTCATTTTCTTGAAAGAATTAACCTTTTCAGGCTTTTATTTTGGAAAGAAAAAGATTTTGAAGTGGCCATTTTTGCCTAAACAGCCTTCCGGCGTCCTTTTGGAACATTCGGCTATTTCCAAAAATAGCGATCACCTCAATTATTTGAAACTAAATTTTTTTTTGATCATTTTCTAAAAAGGTGGTTGGACCTGTCAAGGGTTGCCTACGTATCCCACCTAATGACGCGAATCAAACCTGCGTAGTTCAGTCAGATTATGTGACCAATTATTATAATCACAATGTTCTTTCCTATTTTCAGATTTTCTTTTCAATTTTTCCAACAACTTTTCGCTAATATCTCAATGCTCTTTTTTCAGAATTTTCTCTTTATTTTGTTTTCTCGGGAATCTTGCTGGTCCGCATAATGATCCAAGACAATTAAAATGCAACATATAATATGCTCGGTCTTTAATATTCCGGGTTACCTATCCTAGACGGACACAACCCCTGTGTTGAGTCCTCTAAGTAAGTTTGCAAATAAACGTTTTAGACCTATGTTCAATATCTTATGGTTTCATATGGTGCTAGACCATGTACCCGAGTGGACAACTCGGATCGAGGAGGGGGCTACGTACTAATGACTCGCGGGGTCGTTCGGCTTTGTAACTTATCCGGCCTCTATTTCTTATTTTGGGTATAACTTAACAGAAAGGGGAGTCTCAACCAGTAACCATATCCCCGGAGGTAGAGAAGAGAAGGGTTCTCGGCACAATTTTATATATACAATCCACATAATATTAAAGCGATAAAACACGTAGCATGTTGGTCAAAGCATGTAACAAAATCAAATAATATCAAGAACGACAATTCTAATGAGCTTGAATTCTTAAACCCTGAACAGAAGTTCTGGGTTGCTTATCCCTAGCATAGTTGCCAGAGCTGTCACACCTCCCTTTTACTACCTTCTTTTCATTTCCCCGATTAAGAGAATAAGGTATACCTCGATATTATAAATACCCCGGGAAAGGATATAATAACAACGAGGAAGGAGTTTTTCCAAATAAAGGACAATCAGTACGGGATTTTATTTAAAGTTTCAGAGTCGCCACTTGGGAAAATAATGGTGTCCCAAGTCACCTTTTAATACTGAATCCGAGGAAGTTGACTCTGTTTTAACAGTCCGCGCAATGAGAAATCCGGATAAAGAATTCTGTTTACCCGGGAGAAGGTGTTAAGCACTCCCGGATTCCGTGGTTTTAGCACGGTCGCTCAACTGTCATTCTTTATTTTAGATGATTTATTACATGCTTTTTAAGAATAAGTACATGTTTCACTTTGAATATTTTACGAATTGTAATTAATACGTATTTCAATTCACACCGCAACCAGTACGCCTGTGACTTTTAACATGCTTCGGCTTCGCCAAGATTTATGATTTGAGTCACATCAAATGTGCACTCGTATTAAAGAAAGTATATTTTTAAAATCGCACATATATCGTCTATTGGCTTCTTAATCTTTTGGAAAGGTTGTGAAATTAACTATCAACCTTCCCAAGTCTATCATATAATTATTCATTTATGTGGGGGCCCCACTATTTTGTTTTCAATGCGAGGCTCGTCCCACTTGATATTATAGTCTAATCCTATACATATACTATATTTTCTATTTTTTGGTTTTTACCTAGTTTATTATTTTTTCCAGAATACAAGCCAGACCTTATTTTTATATTACATGGGCCTGGACTATTGTACGCATTTAAGCATATTAATTCATGCATCTGGGTCTTAAAACCCATAAACGCACTGAAAATGTCCAGCAGAAGCTCAATTATGAACCGTTCCAGATCCGGGCATTCGCTATTTATTAGGCCCAAACCAGACATGATTGAAGAAGAGAAACTGAAATTTAAACTCATCATATACAAATGTTCAGAACCAGTAAAGAACAAAGCTCAAATTATTTTATTCAATGTAGAGAAATAATAATACAGAATTACGGTGTCGATTTCAAATTTTAATTGTCTAGTGTTAGTGAAGTCTAATTAACAGACTGCTTTCGTTTTTATGTTTCTACGATTATTTTGAACTACTGAATCGAATTACTTATTAGTTAACACTAACAGAAGTATTACTCAATTAATTCTAAATTACTTGGCAATTTACTAACTGTGATTATTCATGACTTTCATAGAATTAACTAATTGCATTGAACATTATACTAATTATGTGACTCATTCGACTAACTATGTGATTAGCGACTTCACATTTGATTATCGATTTCATCTATACATTTCAATTACTACGAAAACTTTCCAGATTAAAATAACAATTATTAAGTTCAAACTAATTGCCACACACGTTAATATTGTTATTAATCGACCTGTTATGCACCTATTTTTTAGACTAAATTTACCAGATTAGTTATTAACCTATTTTAACTAAGTGATTTTAATTACTACTGCTACTCTACTCTACTTACTATCCTATTACATTGTTTCCAGCTTTCATTAGTGTCTCACACGAATCAATTATACAATAATTCACTACTGAAATACAGTTCTAACTAATCATAATCTAAATACAAAGTAAATTCAGAAACAGAGCTATTGAGAATTCAACTTGCTTTATTCATCCACTTCAATTCAACTGCAATTACATATTTGAAGTTCAGCTTTGTACCTGATTCAGCAATGAAAGTTTATGAGTCTAAGGGAGATGAGGATGAGAATAAGCAGGTAAATCACAGTAGCAATGCAAACAGCAATGGAGATGAATGAATCACAGCAACTCAATCGAATTCAACAGTCCAGTAAGGATTCTAGACTCAGCAAAGCAATACCCAGTAGAACAAAGGTAGAAGACCAGTAGAAACCCAATAAACTAGTAGATAATAGAGGAATTCAACAGAGCTTCAGAGCAAAGCTTCGACTAAACCCAGAAAGTTCCTTTAATGTTTGTGTTTTCAGTATATCTCTGAATTCCTAAAAATCCAGCCCCTACTCAGGCTTTGTTCAAGCTTATTTATAGTTAGAATTGGTGAAATTTTGGGGTGGGGGGGAGGGGGGAATTTGAAAAAGTTATTCCTAATTCCCTCCCCTTAATTCTTTTATTTACTACACTTTAATACCTATTTCAGATTCAAATTTGCCTTCCAGCATGTGCTGAAAGGTTATATTAGGTTCTACTTGAGGTGTATTACTAGTATACCCTCACTTGCTAAGGTTATTAACCAATTTGCCTCTTTCTTGGGTCTATTATAACCCATGTTTTGTGTAATATTGCAGAAATACTAGGCCTAAATGTCTGAATTGTCCTCATAGGCTCTATTAAATCTACAATTATGCCATTTTTCATTCTTTTTATACCTTTACTACTGATTATTAATTACCCGACCTTTTCCAGGTCTGGGTATTCTATTTTAACCTTTATTTAACTTTTGGCCATTGTTATATAAGTCTTTAAGACTTAGCCATATTAGAGTCTTAACTTCATTTCCATTTTAACCCCTTTTAAGAGGTTTTCTTTTCATTTCTATGTTAGAGTTAGTTTGCAGGACTGACCTACTTATTAATTAAGGATTAACCTTTCAATTTTAGCTAGTCCAGTATTTTGGACTTGGCTTTTGCAAAATTAGACACTGTTGTTCAATAGCCTCTTAAGGCTAGTTTAAGACTTACAAATTTAGCCATTTTGGGCTTTTATTGTCTATTATTAAGAGTTAACTAGTTTTCAGAACTAGCCACTTAGATTAAGACTTAGATTTTTGCAGAGTTGGCCAGTTTCAACACTGACCAGTCTATTGTTATTTCAAGTATAACCATATTTTATGTCATTTTCATTTTTAACGTAGTTAAGCTACTTTCATGTTTTCAAAATTAGTCAATTTATCCAATTAATTGTCTAATACAGCTATAACCAATATCACCTAAGAGCATATTAAGCTTAGTTGTAGTCTAATAACATGAACCTATTACAAATATAACCTTTCATATCAAATTGCATACATAGCCACAAAATCAGAATCATTTATCATCTAACCAAAACTCAGAGAGAAATTTGAATATGGTTGAATTTTAATCAAATAACTTCACAACTCAGATTTTAGGCATAACATATCAGACTTGACATAAAAGACATATTCAGAATATTTTCATGTTAAAAACTAACAAAACCCCTAAAAGGCTCGAGCATATCTAGTCAAGTGTAATAGACAGTTAATCAGGGATTCTTATAGAGCATGCTTAATAGGAAAAAACAAGTTAAAAACAAGAAACTTAGTCAAATAAGAAGCTAATCTAAACATGCAACTAATCTAATCAAAGAAGATTAAGAAGAAAAATAGAATTACACATAAAAATCATGCTCGAAACAGAATTTAAAAGGGACGGGGACTTAGCTTAGCAGGGTATGTCTCATGAGCTTCCCCTTGTTTTCTTTTGTTCTTTTCTTTTTCTTTTCTTTTTTTTTCCAGTTTCTCTTTTTTTTCTTTTTCTTTCAAATTTCAGACTTCAAGTCTTTTATTGGTTTTAATAGAAGAAATGGGTCCAGAAATGGAAAAGAGGGGATCTTTGGTGTAGAGTTTGGTTTGAGTCGGCCGAAGTTAGGGTTCCGGCGACTCATTTCTGAATATTCGAAATGTTCAAGCAACATTTGAAGAAAATGGTTTACATGGGGTTATAGATCAAGAAAAGAGGATTTTGGGGTGTTAATTTGGAGACCAGTGTCAAAAGTGGTGGTCACCAGAGAAGAACTCCGGTGACCGTGTTTTCAAGATTTTGGGGAATTTGGGGTGTTCTTGGTTTTTCAGGGTGGTTTTGGGTAGTGAGATGAGAGCGGTTTGGAGTAAGGGAGTGGCCGGAGACTGCCATGAACGGCGGGCAGTCTCTATTGTCAGCAAAGGTAAGAAGAGTGGAAGAAGAAGCATCAAGGGCGGCTAGGGTTGAAGTGGGAGATGAAATGGCCTGTCTCTGAGAGACCAGGCCTTTTATATCTGTAACGCATGAGTGATTCTTGGCCATTGGATCATCGTTGATCAACGACCAGGATTAAATTTCCTCAAACGGCATCGTTTAGTTTAAATAGGTACGTGATCTCTCGTCCGTTGGATTAAAGGAATGAACGGCCCAGATTAAACATCGAAACTATATTAAATTAATTAGATTTCCGGATTAAAATTCAACCGTTGGATTTGGATAAACATACGGCTGAGATTGTTTGTCACTTAATCAATTTGGACCGGTTCTCTTTAATTGCCTGGGCCAATGCATCTGGGCCTGGACAAATGGCCCAGTTGTGTATTTTTGTATTTTTCATGTATTTTTTATTATTTTTATGTATTTTATTGTTGTATTTAATCTTGTATATTTATATTCTTTTTCAATTACTCAAATTCTTTTAATTTCCTATTTTCTCCAATTTTGCTGATATTTGTTGCCATTTTTTGCTATTTTTCTTTATTTTTCGGTGTATATATGTATTTTTGTTAATTTTCTTTTAAATTCTTTTATTTGTGGTATTAATACTCAACCTATTTTTTAACTTTTTTCTTATTTTCATATTTAATTTTTGACTCATACAAATGCACTTTATTTCAATCAAAACATGTAGTTGCACACAAAAATATTATTTATTTAATTTTGGAATTTTATTGCTTAGGGCTAAAATCACGTGCTCACAAACACTATAGCTACACAAGTAGTTGAAAACTGTAAGCTCCCCGGCAACAGCGCCAAAAAGTGATCGCCACAAACTCGACCTTTAAGAAGAGTGGGCTCTAATTACTTTTACCCGATTGTGATTTTTCGGGGTCAATTCCTTAGAGAGCTTGATACACAAACTCGACCTTTGGGTTTTTCTTTAATTATCAACTGATGGTTTTAACTACAATTATAACTAGATTTGCTAAGGAAAGAACACTAGGGTCATAGCAATTGCCTAGGTGATTAATTAACGGGTAATGAATCTCAATGCAAGGATGATAATATGGGATACATGGTTAACCATTTCACTTAACTCTCACTCTTACACCTCTCGGTAGAGAGAGTGATTTTTTCCCAATTGACTCTCTCGAGACCAATCGAGTAGGCTAATTTACCCAAGCAACTAATGGCTCAAGTAGAGTAATTACTCTCTCGAGGTTTAACCCGTTACTTAGGACTACCATTCTCATGAGTCCATCCCAAATCCCTGCTGGGTTGATTGAGAGGTTGTAGACTCTCTTTCTCAAGTAAAGTCAAAACCCACTAAGCTAGACTTAGTGTTTGCAACCACCAAATCTTAGTGGAAACATACAAACAACCCAAATACCATACACCCAATACCATCCAAGCATTAATCAACAACACCCATTAGTTACCCACGCTAGGGTTGAGCCACAACCATAGCTAATGGGTTTAGATAGTCATAGAATCAATAGAAAAAGAAGAAATAATGGTAGAGATTGATATAATATTGAATTATAAATCTAGTACAACTAATTCCACATTCAAAACCAATTAAAATAGCCCAAAATAGGAACAAATATGTTGCCTCGTGCTCATCTGCTCGAACAGTGTATCCCCACTTAACCTAAAAAAGTGAAATATTCTATTTATACTACCTAGGAAAATCGGGACAAAAATACCCCTGAGGGTCTATCGCGGACCGCATGAAAATGACTTGCGGCCGCGTAGGTTAAAAGGTCTGCCAAAGTTGAGCTTCTGGACCTCGGATGCGGATCGCCTGAAAATGTTATGCGGTCGCGTGGGTTAAGTCAC
Source organism: Nicotiana noctiflora (assembly GCA_032618575.1). Classification (NCBI taxonomy): domain Eukaryota; kingdom Viridiplantae; phylum Streptophyta; class Magnoliopsida; order Solanales; family Solanaceae; genus Nicotiana; species Nicotiana noctiflora. The sequence goes on along the minus strand of JASVEL010008459.1, from coordinate 96,796 downwards.
ACGGACCACATGGAAATGTTGCGCGGGCGCATTGCTGTTTGCCCTTCTATGCTGGTTCTCTTATCTTGCTTCCACGCGGACCACACTATTTTGGAGTGCGGCCGCGTGGGATTTTTGCCTTAGAATATTATCAGTGCCTTCAGCATTGCGGATCATATAGAAATGGATACGGTCTGCCTGAGATTGTACCTCATTAGCAGGTTCTCTGATCGTCAATTGTGCGTCCGCATGGCAAATCGGTGGTGGCCGCACAGGTGTTTTGACTGGTGTAATTTTCATGATCTTCTTGTGCGGCCGCATGACAAAAGGTTGAGGTCCACAATAGTCTTTCAGCTCACATTTCACTTCCTCTCTTGATGCTTGACAGATTTCACTCCTTTCTGAGCCGATTTGTGATCTTTGACATCTAATTGCTCAAACCTGCAATCAAGTGAAACTTGTAAGAAATTGAGGAGTAATTTACATTAATTTATGCACAAAGCTTAGGCAAAGAGGGGTATAAATCATGTAAAAATCACAGTTATCACGCAGCCCGATCCATTTGGTTACCCACGCTCACTAAGTTGGTTGAGACTCAAGAGGGACTCCTACAGCCCAAGCGCAACATCATCATAACATACACTACGGCGTGCAGACCGATCCACTACCATTCCAGCTATATTCATTCAAGCCACACGGGCACAATCAAACTTACCACTTTTAGTTCCAGTTATTAGAAATTATAAGTTTGGTGTTTAAAACCTTAAAATTTTACTAGCCATTTCGAGACAATGTTTAACTCAGGACTAATATCATGAAAACATGTTATATATCATGGAAACAGTGATAATAATCCCCTCAGGATCCAAATAACCGGCACGCAGCCCAAATATATCCATAACCATCCAAGTAGGAGGTTTACCGGCTAATGTTTAGCCAAAAACACTGTACACATCACTCGGGCAGACTGAGCCATAGTCCCCAATCACAATCGACCCTGCACTCCCCATATAGTACGTGTCTTGCCTCAATATAGCATCACAATGTGATATAACAGGGTTTCAAACCCTCAGATCATCATCAACATCTATTACTCACCTCAAACCGGCACGAGACTAGTCCTCTAAGACTTTCCCTCTTGAATCAACCTCCCTAGGCGCCAAATCTGATAAAAACCACAAGGAATGTGTAACAATAAACAAATAAAACATAACCCAATCGAAAGAACTCGAAAAACACCCAAAAATATAATGTTGACAAAACCCAAGCCTCGGGCCCATTTCTCGAAAACAATTCCAGTACGCCTGTGGCTTTGGAGACATTTCGACTTCGTTGGCAGTAGGATTTGGGTCATATAAATGTGCACATGTTCTTGAGAATGTATATTAAAATTGTGCCTGATGGTATCTATTTCTTTGTTACTTTGGGAAAGACCGTGGAATTAGCTAAACGGCCATTCCGATGTCTAAAATATCATAATGGTTATTTGAGGGCCTCGTGTATCTTAGTTTATAACGAGGCTCGTTTCATTGTATTTTAAAGGTTAAACCTAGATTGTTCTAAGTTTTCTATCATTGTTTTACCCTTAATTAAAATAATTATTAGTGCAGTTTTATAACAGTTCTTATTGTCATTTATTCGTATCCAGGCCACTATATGTCGTTGGGCCTGGAATTTGGACTAATTTCACAGAAGTGCACAAGTGTGCATAAGGCTATTTAAAGCCCAGTCCTCAATTATGAATTCAAGTCTCTTAGGCTTAGAAGCTTTCATGGTTAAATCCATCTTTCTATGCTTGGACTCGTCAAAGTTAACAATTAAATTTGAAGCATATTTAATCATTTATCTGTCACGACCCAAACCCTGGTCGTGATGGCGCCCAACACAATGCTAGGCAAGCCCGACCAAATTATCCCTTAAACCAGCCAATTATTAAACAAATTAAACTTAAACAGTAGTTAATCATAACAGGTGATAACCGAAACGTAAAACATACAAAATACGGTCCCAAACATATCGTGGTGTCACGAGACTAAGCCTCTACAGAATAACATCCTAATACAATTAAGTCTAGACAAGTAGGAAATCAACAAGATGATAGGGAAGGAGAAAACAAGCTCTGCGGACGCTGGCAGCTACCTCGTAATCTCCTTCAAAAGTAGACAAGGATCAGCAGCTACAATGTCTCAACTGCTCTCGGGCACCTGTGGATCTGCACAAAAAGTGCAGGGGAGTGGGGTGAGTATATTTCAACTCAGTGAGTAACAATAATAAATAATAACTGAAGGTAAGAAATCCTGTGCTATCACTTAGCAGTTCTAAGACAACCCTCACAGGTACGTCATCACTGTAGTGGTACTCTAACCTCCAATCTATGTTTATCTTTACAAGATTCCACACTGAACCGACCCTCACTCGTACCCCTACGGTGTACGGCCATCTCAACATATAAAGACACCTACTTATGTCTATAATGTATAAGTATTTGAGTAGATAGTAGGGTGTAATTAAGTATAATGCTGCGGCGTGCAGCCCGCTCCAATACATATACCGCTGCGGCGCGCAGCCCGCTCCATTTAATGTCGACGGCGCTCACTGGGGGTGTATACAGACTTCGGAGGGGCTCCCTAGGCCCAAGCACTATAATATTGCGGCGTGCGGCACGATCCACACAAATATTACTGCGGCGTGCAGTCCGATCCAATATATATATGTATATATCTCTATACTGCTGCGGCGTGCAGCCCGATCCCATCATATACACCGGTGCTCACTGAGAATGTGTGCAGACTCAGACTCCGAAGGGGCTCCTACAGCCCAAGCGCAATAATACTGCGGCGTGCAGGTCCGTCCCACATGTATATTACATGTATATTACATGTATATTACTGCGGCGTGCAGTCCGATCCAATATATATACTGCTGCGGCGTGCAGCCCGATCCAATGTAGGTATATATATATAATACCTCATAATGGGTCCTCGACCCTATCCCAATCAATATATGCTTGGCCTTTCAGGCCCAATATAACATCTCATAGTGGGTCCTTGACCCTATCTCATCTCAATCGGTATAGACTTGGCCTTTCAAGCCCACTCAGCTAGAACAGGAATTCCACCCTAGATAATCTCTCTCAATGTACACATCTAGTACGGGCTCATATTATGCTATACAGCTAGAGCTACGGCTGAGTGTATATTTCCAATCACGATATAAGGGTCACCTAGCTCTATAGGTTCCCTAATACTCTACAGATCGGCACAAGGCCCCAAACATGGCTATTAGCCCAATCGTACAGTTATAGTCTCAGTAACAATCATCCAACACAGTATTCTATTAGCCGGGAAGGACTAAGTCCGAACTCCCAATCATAATGTCACCACGCCCGTCATAGAACGCGTGTCTCATCTCAATATAGCACTGTGAAGTGCTAGTACGGGGTTTCAAACCCTCAGTACATTGTTTATTACTACCACTCACCTCGAACCGGTAGAAGCTTCAATCCGCCTTGCGCTTGCCTCGCAAATCAATCTCCTCGGGTGCCAAATCTGTTCAAAATCATAGAGAATGCATCAATATATGCTAATTTCACGAAATTCGTTCGAAATAACCCAAATTATATCAAAACCCACAAGTTGTCAAAACCCGACTTTCGGTACGCTTATCGAAAAATCACGAAAGTCACATATTCGGAACCCTCATCTCAATACGAGTCTAAGCATATCAATTTTACCAAATTCGGACTCCATTTGCCCATTCAAAACCTTGATTTTCTAAAGTTCAAGCCTAGGGCTAAATCCTCCATAAATTACCCCAAATTCCTCCATTTTCATGATATAATTGCATAATATTACCAATAATAATCATAGTTTAAGTCCATAGATGATTACCTGATGATTTCCCTTGAATTTCTCTTCAAAATCGCCCAAATCGCCTCTAAAGCCGAGACCCAAAATGTGTGAAATGTTCTGAAATTTTTCGAACTTCTGATACACTTACTTACAGCGATTTTCGCTTCTGCGGAATATTTTCCGCTCCTATGCACCCGTATCCGCGACCAAAGAGTCGCTTCAGCGATTCCAGGCCTAGCCGGCCAATTCCGCTTCTGCGATATACGGACCGCCTCTGCGCGTCCGCTTCTGCGGAGATTCTCTCGCTCCTGCGGGTTTTCCCGCTTCTGCGACTAGGCGTCCGCCTCTGCGGACTCGCCTAAGCGGCTACCCTTCCGCTTCTACGATCCTTCACCCCATGGCCCTTGTCCGCTTCTGCGGCTTACCTTCCACTCCAGCGGTGCCGCACCTGCGGGCTCAGCTCCGCTTCCGCGATCACAAGCGCTTCTGCGCTCCAATATTCGCTTCTGCGGACTCGCTCCTGCGCCCATAATTCCGCAGGAGCGAAAATGACAGAACCAGAACTCTTCAACCTGCAATTTCCATGATTTTCTTCCGAAAACACCCCGAGGCCCCCGGGACCCCAACGAAAACCACCAACATACTCCAAGACACGATACGAACTTGTTCCAATCCTCAAAACACGTCTAACAACGCCAAAACCCATAATTCACATCAAATTCAAGCCTAAATTCCTTAAAACATTCCGAATTACACATTCAATCAAAAACCAGACCAAACGACGTCCGACCTGGAATTTTGCAGGCACATCCAAAATCACCTAACGGAGCTACTGCAACTGTCGGAATTCCATTCCGACCCCCGGATCAAAATCTCACCTACCGTTCGGATTTCGCCAAAATTCAACCTTAGCCAATTCAAGCCTATTTCTACACCGGGTTTCCAAATTCAATTCCGATCGCTCCCCTAAGTCACAAATCACCTTCCGGAACTAACCGAATCATCAGAATCCCATTTCCGAGCCTTCTAGCTAAATAGTCAACTCCGGGTTGACTTTCCTTATTCAAGTTTCCTTCACAAAGGCTATATGCCTCATTTCCAATCCCAATCACTCCTAACTCACCCGGTAGACTCTAACACTGATATAAAATTATAAAACATGTATTTACAACACATCGGGGTGGTAATTCCCGTGACGACGGGCCGGGTCGTCACATTCTCCCCCTCTTAAGCAAATGCTCGTCCTCGAGCGGGTCAAGAAACATACCCGAAGTCTCAAACAAGTGAGGATATCGGCTCCGCATCTCCTGCTCAACCTCCCAAGTGGCCTCCTCCACGGGTCGACCTCTCCACTGAACCTTAACCGATGCAATCTCCTTGGACCTCAATTTTCTTACTTGGCGACCCAAAATAGCAATAGGCTCCACGTCATAGGATAGATCACCATCAAGTTGAATGGTACTGAAGTCTAATACATGGGACGGATCTCCGATGTACTTCCGGAGCATAGACACATGGAATACTGGATGTACGCTGGATAAGCTGGGTGGCAAGGCTAACTCATATGCCACCTCTCCAACTCTCCTGAGTATCTCAAAAGGACCAATGTACCTGGGACTCAACTTTCCTTTCCTCCCGAACCTCATGACACCCTTCATAGGTGAAATCTTCAACAATACTCTGTCACCAACCATGAACGACAACTCTCGAACTTTACGGTCCGCATAACTCTTCTGGCGAGACTGTGCTGTACGAAGCCTCTCCTGGATCAACTTTGCTCTATCTAGAGCATCCTGGACTAACTCAGTCCCTATCAATCTAACCTCGCCAGGCTCAAACCATCCCATGGGAGATCTACACCGTCTGCCATACAATGCCTCGTATGGGGCCATCTGAATACTCGACTGGTAGCTGTTGTTGTAGGCAAACTCAGCAAGTGGCAAAAACTCATCCCATGAACCACCAAAGTCAATCACACATGCTCGCAACATATCCTCCAGGATCTGAATAGTACGCTCAGACTGCCCGTCTGTCTGGGGGTGAAATGCTGTACTCAACTCAACCCTCGTACCCATCTCTCGCCGAAATGCTCTCCAAAACTGAGAAGTGAACTGAGTGCCTCTGTCAGATATAATAGACACTGGGACCCCATGCAACCTGACAATCTCCCGAATAAAGATCGATGCCAACCGCTCCGATGAGTAAGTAGTACTAACCGGGATGAAATGTGCGGACTTAGTCAGCCGATCAACAATCACCCATACAGAATCAAACTTCCTCGCTGTCCGAGGGAGCCTAGTAACAAAATCCATGGTGATCCTCTCCCATTTCCACTCGGGAATAACCATACGCTGAAGAACACCGCCCGGTCTCTGATGCTCATATTTGACCTGCTGGCAATTGAGGCACTTAGCTACATGCCTAACAATATCCATCTTCATTCTCCTCCACCGGTAGTGCTTGTCTCAAGTCTTGGTACATCTTTGCGGCACCTGGGTGAATAGAGTACCGCGAACTGTGTGCCTCTTCGAGTATCAACTCCCGCAAACCATCAACATTGGGCACACATATACGGCCCTGCATTCTCAAAACACCATCACTGTCGATAGTCACATCTCTAACATCATTATGCTGCACTCTGTCCTTAAGGACAAGCAAATGTGGGTCATCATACTGTCGCTCCCCGATGCGATCATATAAGGAAGATCGAGAAACAACACAAGCCAACACCCGACTCGGCTCCGAAATATCTAATCTCACTAGCCGATTGGCTAGAGCTTGAACATCATAAGCAAATGGCCTCTCCCCAACTGGGATGAAAGCTAAGCTGCCCATGCTAACCGTCTTCCGACTCAAGGCATCGGCCACCACATTGGCCTTTCCCGGATGATACAAAATAGTGATATCATAGTCCTTAAGCAACTCCAACCACCTCCGCCGTCTCAAATTAAGGTCCTTCTGTCTGAATAAGTGCTGAAGGCTGCGATGATCCGTGAACACCTCACAGGAGACACCATACAGGTAATGCCTCCAAATCTTCAAAGCATGAACTATGGCTGCTAGCTCCAAATCATGAACAGGGTAGTTCTTCTCGTGGGGCTTCAACTGACGAGAAGCATAAGCAATGACCCTACCCTCCTGCATCAACACACAACCAATGCCCACTCCCGAGGCATCACAATATACAGTATAAGAACCTGAAGCTGTCGGTAGAATCAAGACTGGTGCTGTGGTCAGTGCTGTCTTGAGCTTCCGAAAGCTCTCCTCGCACTCCTCGGACCATAAGAAAGGAACACCCTTCCGAGTCAATCTAGTCAAGGGTGAAGCAATAGAAGAGAACCCCTGAACGAATCGGCGATAATACCCTGCCAATCCCAGAAAGCTACGGATCTCAGTAACTGAGGTCGGTCTGGGCCAACTCTGCACTGCCTCGACCTTCCTCGGATCTACCCGAATACCATCACAGGACACCACGTGCCCTAAGAATGCCACGGACTCAAGCCAGAACTCACATTTGGAGAACTTAGCATATAGCTTCTCCTCCCTCAATCTCTGCCAACACAATACTCAAATGCTGAGCATGCTCCTCCCGACTACGGGAGTAGACTAGAATGTCATCAATGAACACAATCACAAATGAATCCAAATAAGGCCTGAACACACTGTTCATCAGATGCATAAATGCTGCTGGGGCGTTGGTCAACCCAAATGACATCACAAGGAACTCATAATGACCATATTGGGTCCGGAATGCAGTCTTCATAATGTCAGACTCTCTAATCTTCAGCTGATGGTAGCCTGAACGAAGATCAATCTTCGAGAACACCCTAGCTCCCTGGAGCTGATCAAATAAATCATCAATACGAGGCAGAGGATACTTATTCTTCACTGTTACTTTGTTTAGCTGCCTATAGTCAATACACATCCTCATAGATCCGTCCTTCTTCTTAACAAACAGGACCGGTGCACCCCACGGCGACACACTCGGCCGAATGAACCCCTTATCTAGGAGTTCCCGGAGCTGCTCCTTCAATTCCTTCAACTCAGCTGGTGCCATACGATACGGAGGAATAGAAATAGGCTGAGTGCCTGGCACCAAATCGATACCAAAATCAATATCCCTGTCCGGCGGCATGCCCGGCAGGTCTGAGGGAAACACATCAGGAAAGTCTCGCACAATGGGAACAGAATCAATACTGGGAGTCCGGGCCTCGACCTCCCGCACAAATGCTAAATAAGAGAGACATCCCTTCCCAACCATTCGTTGGGCCTCGAGGAAAGATATTACCTTGCTAGGTACATACTGAGTCATGCCTCGCCACTCGATCCTCTGAATGCCCGGCATAGCCAAAGTGACTGTCTTAGCATGACAGTCCAGAATAGCATGACATGGAGATAGCCAGTCCATGCCCAATATAACATCAAAATCAATCATGCTGAGAAGCAACAGGTCTACTCGGGTCTCCGGACCTCCAATAGTGACCAAACAGGACCGGTATACGTGGTCCACAACAATAGTATCCCCTACCGGGGTAGATACATGCACTGGCAGCTCAAGACTCCCTCGGGTCGTGCCCAAATGAGGAGCAAAATATGTAGACACATAAGAATAAGTAGAACCGGGATCAAACAATACCGAGGCATCTCCGTGGCAGATTGAAATAATACCTGTAATGACAGCATCAGAAGTAACAGCCTCAGATCGACCCTGAAAAGCATAGCATCTAGCCTCTCCGCCTGATCGGCCTCCCCCTCGAGAGCGACCCCTAGCTGTCTGACCCTCACCCCTAGCTGGCGGGGCGGGTGCTGAAGTAGAAGGACCAGATGACGAGGGCTGCCCTCTCTGCTGATAAGATCCGGAAACAAGACGGGGACACTCCCTACGGTGGTGCCCAAACTCTCCGCACTCGTAGCAACTCCCCGGTGCTGGGTACTGAGACTGATAAGGACCTCTGGCGCTGGAGTGGCCAGCTGATGAACTAGGCCGAGATGAACCCTGAGCGGATGGGGCCTGTGAAGAACTCTGAGCTGGCATGGCACTGAGAGATGGCTGGCTCTGGTGCGAACCCTGATAACCCTGTCTAGGTGACCATCTGCGACGATCTGAGCGACCCGACTGCGAAGACCTGAAAGAGCGACCTCGGCTCTGCTGACTCTGGCCTCTGGTCTGAGTGCCACTGGAACTAGCTGCTCTTCGAGGCCTCTTGGCCTCCCTCTCATCCCGCTCCCTGCGACGATCCGTCTCAATGTCACGAGCAATATCCACAGCATCCTCAAATGTACGACTCAAAACCCTCTCTCGAGTCATCAAAATACGAATAGGATAAATGAGGCCGTCCACGAAGCGTCCAATCCTCTCTCTGTCGGAATGAACCAACCACGGTGCATATCTGGACAACTCTGTAAACCTGATCTCATACTCTGACACCGACATGTCCCCCTGACGGAGACCCTCAAACTGCCTACGCATCTCCTCTCTCCGAGATCGAGGCACCCATTTCTCCAAGAACATAGTGGAGAACTCCGGCCATGATAGTGGTGTCACACCTCCCTTTTTACTACCCCGAACATGCGTAAGGTGTATGAAACTGAAAGGTAGTGAAAGATACCCCACCGGACTCCAATATCCCCGCCGTACGAAGCATCCGACGGCACTTATCCGGAAAACCTTGGGCGTCCTCGCCCGGAGCACCAATGAACACCGGAGGAGATAACCTAGTGAACCTCTCGAGACGACGCCGCTCATCGTCCGTCATAGCCGGGACCCCGTCCCCCGAATCCGATCTCGTCGGCTGAACCGGAACCACGAGGCCGGACCTGGAGGAGCCTCGGTGTCCGTAAGCCCCGCACCGCCGGCTCGGAGTGCGTATCGCGGGGTCCGATGACCACCCCCGATCCCCGATGCAGCTGCTGCAGTAGTAACTGAAACCGCCTGTGCTAGGCCAGTGCAGACTGCTAGTATCTGAGCTAGGGTCTCCTGTAGACCCGGAATAACAATGGGCACAGCTGGTGCCTGATCTAGTGTTGCTGGCACCTCTGCAACTGGGGGCTGTGGGTCAGCTGGCACTGCCTCAGCTGCCCTAACTCCGCCACGACCACGGCCACGTCCTCGGCCTCAAGTAGGTGGTAGTGGTGGTCGTCATCCACGTCCGGATGATCGAGTTCTCGCCATCTGCGAGAGAGTAGAATGTCAAAGTTCAGTTCAAGTCAAAAGTAATCGCACGACAAGAATTCCAAGAATTGAAACTTTTCCTAAAAAGGTTTGCAGCCTCCCGAGGATAAGTACAGGAGTCCCCACACCGATCCACGAGACTCTACCAACCGGCTCATGACTCGTGAGACCTGTTAACCTAGGCTTTGATACCAACTTGTCACGACCCAAACCCTGGTCGTGATGGCGCCCAACACAATGCAAGCCCGACCAAATTATCCCTTAAACCAGCCAATTATTAAACAAATTAAACTTAAACAGTAGTTAATCATAACAGGTGATAACCGAAACGTAAAACATACAAAATACGGTCCCAAACATATCGTGGTGTCACGAGACTGAGCCTCTACAGAATAACATCCTAATACAATTAAGTCTAGACAAGTAGGAAATCAACAAGATGATAGGGAAGGAGAAAACAAGCTCTGCGGGCGCTGGCAGCTACCTCGTAATCTCCTTCAAAAGTAGACAAGGATCAACAGCTACAATGTCTCAACTGCTCTCGGGCACCTGTGGATCTGCACAAAAAGTGCAGGGGAGTGGGGTGAGTATATTTCAACTCAGTGAGTAACAATAATAAATAATAACCGAAGGTAAGAAATCCTGTGCTATCACTTAGCAGTTCTAAGACAACCCTCACAGGTACGTCATCACTGTAGTGGTACTCTAACCTCCAATCTATGTTTACCTTTACAAGATTCCACACTGAACCGACCCTCACTCGTACCCCTACGGTGTACGGCCATCTCAACATATAAAGACACCTACTTATGTCTATAATGTATAAGTATTTGAGTAGATAGTAGGGTGTAATTAAGTATAATGCTGCGGCGTGCAGCCCGCTCCAATACATATACCGCTGCGGCGCGCAGCCCGCTCCATTTAACGTCGACGGCGCTCACCGGGGGTGTATACAGACTTCGGAGGGGCTCCCTAGGCCCAAGCACTATAATACCGCGGCGTGCAGCACGATCCACACAATTATTACTCGCGGCGTGCAGTCCGATCCATTATATATATGTATATATCTCTATACGTGCGCGCGTGCGGCCCGATCCCATCATATACACCGGTGCTCACCGAGAACGTGTGCGGACTCGGACTCCGAAGGGGCTCCTGCAGCCCAAGCGCAATAATACGCGGCGTGCGGTCCGTCCCACATGTATATTACATGTATATTACATGTATATTACTGCGGCGTGCGGTCCGATCCAATATATATACTGCTGCGGCGTGCAGCCCGATCCAATGTAGGTATATATATATAATACCTCATAATGGGTCCTCGACCCTATCCCGATCAATATATGCTTGGCCTCTCAGGGCCCAATATAATATATCACAGTGGGTCCTTGACCCTGTCTCGATCAATATAAACTTGGCCTTTCAGGCCCGCTCAGCCTAGAACAGGGAATTCCACCCTAGATAATCTCTCTCAATGTACACATCTAGTACGGGCTCATATTATGCTATACGGCTAGAGCTACGGCTGAGTGATGTTCCAATCACGATATAAGGGTCACCTAGCGCAATAGGTTCCCTAATACTCTACAGATCGGCACAAGGCCCCAAACATGGCTATTAGCCCAATCGTACAGTTATAGTCTCAGTAACAATCATCCAACACAGTATTCTATTAGCCGGGAAGGACTAAGTCCGAACTCCCAATCATAATGTCACCACGCCCGTCATAGAACGCGTGTCTCATCTTAATATAGCACTGTGAAGTGCTAGTACGGGGTTTCAAACCCTCAGTACATTGTTTATTACTACCACTCACCTCGAACCGGTAGAAGCTTCAATCCGCCTTGCGCTTGCCTCGCAAATCAATCTCCTCGGGTGCCAAATCTGTTCAAAATAATAGAGAATGCATCAATATATGCTAATTTCACGAAATTCGTTCGAAATAACCCAAATTATATCAAAACCCACAAGTTGTCAAAACCCGACTTTCGGTACGCTTATCGAAAAATCACGAAAGTCACATATTCGGAACCCTCATCTCAATACGAGTCTAAGCATATCAATTTTACCAAATTCGGACTCCATTTGCCCATTCAAAACCTTGATTTTCTAAAGTTCAAGCCTAGGGCTAAATCCTCCATAAATTACCCCAAATTCCTCCATTTTCATGATATAATTGCATAATATTACCAATACTAATCATAGTTTAAGTCCATAGATGATTACCTGATGATTTCCCTTGAATTTCTCTTCAAAATCGCCCAAATCGCCTCTAAAGCCGAGACCCAAAATGTGTGAAATGTTCGGAAATTTTTCTAACTTCTGATACACTTACTTACAGCGATTTTCGCTTCTGCGGAATATTTTCCGCTCCTATGCACCCGTGTCCGCGACCAAAGGGTCGCTTCAGCGATTCCAGGCCTAGCCCGCCAATTCCGCTTCTGCGATATACGGACCGCCTCTGCGCGTCCGCTTCTGCGGAGATTCTCTCGCTCCTGCGGGTTTTCCCGCTTCTGCGACTAGGCGTCCGCCTCTGCGGACTCGCCTAAGCGGCTACCCTTCCGCTTCTACGATCCTTCACCCCATGGCCCTTGTCCGCTTCTGCGGCTCACCTTCCGCTCCAGCGGTGCCGCACCTGCGGGCTCAGCTCCGCTTCCGCGATCACAAGCGCTTCTGCGCTCCAATATTCGCTTCTGCGGACTCGCTCCTGCGCCCATAATTCCGCAGGAGCGAAAATGACAGAACCAGAACTCTTCAACCTGCAATTTCCATGATTTTCTTCCGTTTAACCATCCGAAAACACCCCGAGGCCCCCGGGACCCCAACGAAAACCACCAAAATACTCCAAGACACGATACGAACTTGTTCCAATCCTCAAAACACGTCTAACAACGCCAAAACCCATAATTCACATCAAATTCAAGCCTAAATTCCTTAAAACATTCCGAATTACACATTCAATCAAAAACCCGACCAAACGACGTCCGAATGACCTGAAATTTTGCAGGCACATCCAAAATCACCTAACGGAGCTACTCTGCAACTGTCGGAATTCCATTCCGACCCCCGGATCAAAATCTCACCTACCGTTCGGATTTCGCCAAAATTCAACCTTAGCCAATTCAAGCCTATTTCTACACCGGGTTTCCAAATTCAATTCCGATCGCTCCCCTAAGTCACAAATCACCTTCCGGAACTAACCGAATCATCGAATCCGATTCCGAGCCCTCTAGCTAAATAGTCAACTCCGGGTTGACTTTCCTTATTCAAGTTTCCTTCACAAAGGCTATATGCCTCATTTCCAATCCCAATCACTCCTAACTCACCCAGTAGACTCTAACACTGATATAAAATTATAAAACATGTATTTACAACACATCGGGGTGGTAATTCCCGTGACGACGGGCCGGGTCGTCACATTATCAGGCAAACTATACGAACACTACCACTTCAGTGTCATATTTCAACTAAAATGTATCTCCGATTTTATTCATCTATCAACGTTTGGCAATCAAAATTGTATCAATCAAATTGCATTGAGACGTATGTGTTCATTCAGATTCAAGTCTATTCAATTTACTTGTTATTCCAAATGTCTAAGCTAATTATACAATTGATATGTTTTGAGTAGATTCTGAACTTCATTCATACTGTATTCATCTTTTATATCTGGTTTTGAATTTAAACAGATTTAAACCAAGTCCAACACCTCAAAATTATGAACGAATGTGTTTAACTACTTCATTATTTTTTGTTGATAGTCAATAATTCCGAAAACTTAAACAAAGAAAATGCTCTAATATTTCGTATTCACTTCTTAATTTCAGCAACGAATGAAGCTTAACAGTACTCAATTTGATTTCGACAAGTATTGAACCTATAAAATCTAGGTGATAGATTTAAGAACTAGTCTATTCTGTATTACCCTATATTACTATCTAAATTAATGTTTCTACAGCCTTACTGATTTCAGATCATAGTTCAAACAGTCCAAGTCCAAATTATACAATAGAGTCCTAATGAATTACATAATTTCTAAGTATTCTACAGCTACAAATAGAACATAATTACAAATACAGAAAAAACTATTATGTATTTCATTTCTGCAGAACTTCAATTACATCCTTGAGAATCAGTAGTGTACCTGGTCAAATTGAGAGGAAAATCAATGAGTTCTAAGGATGTATGGAAGAAAAAGATCTGCAACAGGTAGAAATTCAAGTAATAACAGCAGTAGTTCCAATATAACACAACAATAGACATGAATTAAAAGTAGAAGACCCAATAGTTTCAACCAAATGATGCAGAACATTGATCGAAACACCAAAAATCCAAGCTTTTACTCGAATCAAACCAATGAAACAGTAATAGAACCAAATTTTAGTGTATTACAGACTTCAAAACTTCTGAACCTTCTTAATTTATAGAACAAAATTGGGAGGGAGATTTGAATTTAATATTCAGATTTCCCACCCCTACTATTTCTAATTTTTTTCAGTTTGGTATGCACAAATTAGACGTGAATACACTTGAACCATTACTAGAAGGTTCTAGTGTGTTCTATATTATTCTATTTAAGCATAAATGTCTTTATTAACCTCACTTGCAAGTGATTTCTATATATTTACCGTTTAGGTACACCTATGATACCCTTTACTATTTAACTAATTACATAAGAACCAGGCAGATTTGCCTTTAATACCCTTAACCTTTTCAAATTATTTCCAGAATACCACTTATCCCTTCCCCTATTACCCTTGTCTTTTATTCCTATTTACCCGACCAATCTCTAGGTCAAATAGACTTTGAGCAGTCGAAATCAGAATTGTATTTAACAAATAGCCCCAATTAAGTAAACTTTACATTATAGTCAATTTAAAGCTAAGTAACCTCTTTACAGAACTAACCAACTTTGCAGACATAGCCCTAATTACGACCAAGTAACCAATTAGACCTAAATGGTCAAAAGTTAAACTTACATTGCAATAATAGCCAGTTTTAAATATCTTACAGATATAGCCATATAATGATTAAACATTCTATTAAGAGGACTCAGAGGACAAATTAGATATAGGGGTGAATCCATTAACAGAATCATTCAATCAAAATTAGATCTCTTCAAGTAAGAAACTTAAACGGATATAAATCATGCAATTTTAACTAGTGACTTAATTACAAAACTATCATATAGCATGCAAATCCACAGTTGGGTTTCATGTAGGATGAATTTTAACACACAACATATTTTCAGGATAGCATGAGACAAACAAGTAACGGAGTCAAGCAAGTAGAACAGTAAATAAACTAGGGTTTAGTATACTTAGCTTTTTCTATGGGTTTTCCTTTTATTTCTTTATTTCTTTTCCTTCTTTTCTTCATTTTTCTTTCTTGTTCTTGATTTTCTGATTGTTCGTAGTCTGCGAGCCTTTCTTGGCTGTTGGACTTCCAAACAGACTCCTTGAGTCTTATTTGTTGTAAAAGATCGTGTTCAAGAGACTGTGGTTTGATTGGGGTAGCTTTTGTCTTAGGTGTACCCGCCGGAGTAGGGTTCCAACAGAATACTTTTTAATATTCGGGGACTGGGCTTATATTCGAGGGAAAACAAGTAGACATGGTGAAAAAGGGGTTCAAGGTGGTTTAGGATAGCATGACACAAACAAGTAGACATGTAGAACGAATTTAAACACATAACATATTTTCAGGATAACATGAGACAAACAAGTAACATAGTCAAGCAAGTAGAACAATAAAGAAACTAGGGTTTGGGATACATAGCTTTTTCTGTGGGTTTTCCTTTTTTTTCTTTCTTTCTTTTGCTTCTTTTCTTCATTTTTCTTTCTTGTTCTTGATTTTCTGATTGTTCAAAGTCTGCGAGCCTTTCTTGGCTGTTGGACTTCCAAACAGACTCCTTGAGTCTTATTTGTTGTAAAAGATCGTGTTCAAGGGATTGTGGTTTGATTGAGGTAGCGTTTGGCTTAGGTGTACCCGCCGGAGTAGGGTTCCAACGGAATACTTTTTAATATTCGGGGGGTTGGGCTTATATTCGAGGGAAAACAAGTAGACATGGTGAAAGAGTGGTTCAGGGTGGTTCAGGGGTGTTACTGGTGGAAGGTGGTTCAAAGGCTGATGGTCGCCAACTAGGGTTCCGACGAACTATTTTTACATGAAGTGAAGGAATGGTTTTTGCTTGGAGTTATGGTGATGGGGTGAAAGAGGAGGAGAAAAGGGTTTAGGGGTGTGAAGGTTGGTCGGAGAAGACGACTGGTGTTGAACCACTGGTAGGGTTCCGGAGGCTCAATTAGAGAGAAGAAAAAGATAATGACGGTCAGGGTTTGGGAGTGTTATAAGGTGTATAATGTATAATGATCTAAAATATAACGGTGGTGAATAGATATATTAGAGATGTAATGGTGATTTTCCACCGTTAGATTAGACTCAATGGACGGACAATATTCAATTAACATCACACGACGTCGTGTGATTTAATAAGATTCTCAATCTTAACCGTTAGATGAACCAAACGAACGGTCTTGATTATTTTAGATGAAGGACGTTGTTTTATTTAATAGACAATCGCTATTCCTGGGCCGTTTGATCAATTAATCAACGGACCAGATTTAGTTTTTATACGACGTCGTTTTGATTTTGTATAAGCAGGCCGGCTTTTATCATTGGGCCAGGTCCTTGTGTTGTCTAATTGGGCTGCTAAATTTTTCCTAATTCATGGTCCAATTTTCTTTTGTATTACAAACTGTATTTTGTATTTGTATTATTTTTTTTATTTTTTTTGTATTTTCGTATTATATTTTTTTATTTATTTTCTTTTCTATATTTTTGTATTACTCATGTATTCTATTATTCCTTGTATTTTGTATTTTTCTTTTAATTTTTCTAGAATTAAGAGTAATTTTCTTATTATATTTTTGGTATTTCCATATTTAATACAAAATGTATTATATTTTTATTTCCTCTGCTTTATTTTCCAAAAACAAAAATAAATATTGGTATTTCTACACAATTATCAACAAACTACACACAAAAAGTCATTTTTATGATATTGTTTGGAATAGTTTGCTTTGGGGCAAAAATCACGTGCTCACAGCTGCCCCTCTTTGCTCGGGAACACGCAAAGTTTCAGTGCAAAGATGAATGAGCGGTAATGAGGGATTTTTGCCCATTCGCATATTTCGTGTGAAGCATGTTTGAATGCTTTGACCGCACCCTTCTTCAGAGATTGCCTACATATCCTGGGCTAAACAGGAATCAGGTCAGTGTAGTTCTAGAATGTCTAGTAGTTGGAACTACCAGAGAGTTGTGATCCTATTGTTGTTACTTGTTATTACTGCCTGCTGATCTCCTTATTTCACCGTAGTAAAAATAAAAGAAGCTAGTCTAAGCTATGCTTTATGGTTTACAAAATCCTAACTATGTCTTCCAGCTGCTTCTTGTGTTGCATTTGTATCTTGCATAACTTTGATTGTTTCCATTCTTCGGGTGGACTCCTGCTTACAACTTGCTTTGAAAGGTATTCCCCTGTTCTTCAGGTGGGTACCTGCTTACAGCTTGTTTGAAAAGTATTCCCTTATTCTTCATGTGGGCGCCTTCCTACAGCTTGTTTGAAAAATATTCCCTTGTTCTTCAGGTAGGCGCCTGCTTACAATTTAAAAATAAAGAAAAATTTTCTGCCCCCGTATTGTGATGACCCAAAGGGTCATCACCTGTTCTCATCTGTTCCGCATTTTCGAGGCCTTGAAAACCTCATCTTATATTGCCTTGAATTATGTGCGCAATCCGGGCACGTAGCCGAAAGATATTTGTGTTAGAATATGTGAATTCGATGGAAAATTTGAAGAATTTTGATATTAATATTGATATAGTTGACTTCGGTCAACATTTTGTTAAACGGACCCGGACCCGAGATCGGATGATCCCTAAAGGTCCGTAGGAAAATATGGGTCTCGGGCATGTGTCCGGAGTTGAATTCCGAGGCCAAGAGCCCGAGATATGAATTTTTCTGTTAAATTATTTTTCTGAAATTATTAAGGAAAATAGAAATAAAAAATGATTAAAAGACCATGGTATCGGGCTCGTATTTTGGTTCTGATGCCCGGTACAAATCGTATATATTATTTAAGTACTTCCTGCAATTTTTAACAAAAATTGAACGTCGTTTGATATGTTTTGAACCATGAGTTCCAAAATTTAAAATTTATGAAATTTAAAAGAAGAAATCATGAATTTGAGGCTTAATTCTATGAAAACGAAGTTATATTGGCGATTTAATCGTGCGAGCAAGTTCGTGGTATGTTTTATAGGTTGTGGGCATGTTTGGTTTGAAGCCCGAGGGCTCGGCTGAAGATTTGATAGGTCGTGAGAGCAAAGTTTGGAAAAGAACACAACTGGTATTTTTCCCCAGCTGATATCTTCGCAATTGCGAAGATTCACTCGCAATTGCAAAAAGTCCTAAAATAGCCTTGGTTCATAAATGCGAAGAAACTTTGCAAATGCGAAGCGGCCCAGAAATTCCCTTGGTTTGCAAATACGAACAAACCTTCGCAAATGTGAAGTGGCCCAGAATTGGCCTTGGTTCACAAATGCGAACAAATCTTCGCAAATGCGAAGTGGCCCAAAATTGGCCTCGGTTCGCAAATGCGAACAAATCTTCGCGAATGCGAAATCTGCATCCCATGACTTGTTACGTTCGCAATTGCGAACATATGTTCGCAATTCCCATAACTACAGTTGTGCAATTTTATACTTAAATGATTTTAAACCCCTTTTTCACCGTTCTTTCAAAACCCAAAACCCCATAGGCGATTTCTCAAGAGCAATATCACTCTGAATCGCTTGTAAGTCGATTTTCACTCAACTCTTTCAATTCCTAACATCATTAAACATGTTTTTCATGAGAGATCAAAGGTTTTTATGGTTGAAATTGTTGTTTTTGGGTAGAACCTAGGTTTTACGTAAATTGGGGAGTTGGACCTCAAGCTCTGATTTCGAAAAAAAATCAAATAATTGAACTCGTGAGGGAATGGGTAACCGAATTTTGTTCCGAACCTTGATTTTTACCATGTGGGCCAGGGAGAGTTTTGGGAAATTTTGAGTAAAACTTTGAGAAAACCATTTTTATGCATCCAAACAAATTTATATAGTATTTATTAAATTAATTCAACCAATTGTTATTAGATTCGAGCGAGTTGAAGGTTGATTTACGAGGTAAAGCAATAGTTGAAGGTTAATTGGAGTTCAAGGCTTTGAGGTAAGCTTGAGGGAATATGAATGAGTGTAATAATTTGCTAATTTCTATATGATCGAGTGCGGTGTATAGGCGTGTTGACGAGCATCTATACACCGGAGTCTAGCATGACCGTGAGTCATTTTTGTGTTGATACATGTTGTGAGCTAATGTGGAATTTTCCTAAGTCATATTCTTGAGCCCTTGTCGGGTGGTGAAGGTTGATTATTATTTCCCTTGCCGGGACTTTGTTATGTTGTTGATGTTGTTCCTTTGCCGGGATATTATTATGACTGTTGTTACTCCATTGCCGGAATGGTACATGTTACTTGTTTCATTCTTTTGCCCATTGACTGTGATTGTTATTTGGGTGAGGAAGAGTGATAATGCACGAAGGGTGATGCCGTGCCATTTTTACTTATGTTCGCATGAAGGATCATTCCGATACTTGTTTTATTGTTTATGCACGAAGGATTATTCTGTGCCATATTTACTATTTATGCACGAAGAAACATTCCGTGCCGTTGTTACTTAAATTATGCACGAAGGATCATTCCTTGCCATGTTTATTTTTTATGCACGAAGGAACATTCCATGCCGTTATTGCTTAAACCATGCACGAAGGATCATGACGTACCATGGATGTGAGGATGAGAGTAAGAGAACGAAGGGTGATGCCATGCACTTTTACCTGCTTATTTGGTGAGGATGAGAGTAAAATCACGAAGGGTGATGCCGTGCAACCATTTCAATTTCTTGTTCTGTGATAACTATTTTGCTACACTTTGTTTTTACATTACTGATTTATTATGTGGTTCCGATTGTGCTCCACCAGCATGTTCCCTTCTTTGTTAATTGTGTTACTCAATATCTCTGTTATTATGTGGTAATACATATATAGAACTGTACAGGTTTATGTGAGTGTCTGGTCCTAGGCTTGTCACTACTTCGCCTGGATAGGCCAGGCACTTACCAGCACATGGGGTCGGATTGTGCTGATACTACACGTCTGTGCGTTTTTGCACAGGTCCAGGTTTTGAGCAGGAGCAGCATCGGTAGTACACTAGCGGGATTATCGTACTTCCGAGACTGAGGTAGCTTGCAGGCGTCCGCAGGCTCGGCATCTCCTCTATTTGCTTTTGTTATTGCTGTGGTCTCATTGTTCCAAGATAGACGATTATTATTTGTTTCTTTCAGGTCATTATGTGTAGTTATTCCTAAGTAGTTCGTGAGTTTGTGACTCCACATCTTGGGTAGAGGATTTATGTCGATTATTTTACACTATTATTCGGTTTTTATTCGAAAGACGTCCGCATTTAAAGTTATTAGTATTATTCTTGCTATTAAATATGAGAACAAAATGGTAGTATAAACATGAATATGGTGAGTGAATTGGCTTGCCTAGCTGCCACGAGTAGGCGTCATCACGATCCCGGTGATGGGGGAATCTAGGTCGTGACAAGTATGGTGCTTAGGTATATCATGCTATTAAATGTTAGAATTTAAAGAAGAATTTCAACTTGAAAAGTATTCCTTTATTATCCAGGTGGGCGCCTGATTAAAAAAACTTGAATAAATATTCCCTTGTTATCCAGGTGGGCGCCTGATTGCAAAACTTAAAAAATATTCCCTTTTTTATCCAGGTGGGCTCCTGATTGCGAAAACATGAAAAAATATCCCCTTGTTATCTAGATGGACGCCTGATTGCAAAAACTTGATAAAGTATTCCCTTGTTATCCAGGTGGGTGCCTAATTGCAAAAACTTGAAAAAATATTCCCTTGTTATCCAGGTGGGCGCCTAATTGCGAAAACATGAAAAAATATTCCCTTGTTATCCAATTGGGCGCCTAATTGCAATAACTAGAAAAAGTATTCCATTGTTATCCATATGAGCGCCTGATTGCAAAAACTTGAAAAGTATTCCCTTGTTATGTAGGTGGCCGCCTAATTGCAAAAACTTGAAAAAATATTCCCTTATTATCCAGTTGGGCGCCTGATTGCAGAAACTTGAAAAAATTATTCCCTGGTGATCCAGGTGGGCGCCTGATTGCAAAAACATGAAAAATTATTCCCTTGTTATCCAGGAGGCCGCCTAATTGCAAAATCTTGAAAAAATATTTTCTTGTTATCCAGGTGGGCGCCTGACTGCAAAAACTTGAAAAAATTATTCCCTAGTGATCCAGGTGGGCGCCTGATTGCAAAACTTAAAAAGAAAATATATATTACCTTGTTATCCAGGTGGGCGCCTGATTGCAAAAAAACTTGAAAAAGTATTCCCTTGTTATCCAGGTGGGGGCCTGATTGCAAAACTTAAAAAGAAAATTTATATTCCCTTATTATCCAGGTGGGCGCCTGATTGTAAAAAACTAGAAAAAGTATTCCCTTGTTATCCAGGTGGGTGCCTGATTGCAAAAACTTTAAAAAGTATTCCCTTGTTATCCATGTGGGCGCCTGATTGCGAAAACTTGAAAAACTATCCCTTGTTATCCAGGTGGGCGCCTCATTGCAAAGACTAAAAACAAAGAAAAAATTTCTACCCCAGTTTGATAACTGGGTGTAACATTTTCACTTTTTTAAATTAAAGGTAATACTTCCCTTATTATCCAGATGGGTGCCTGATTATGGATTTTTCCATCATCTATTGTTGCTTCCTTTAGATTGTTTTCCCTTATTTTCCAGGTGGGTGCCCGATTTTGCCGAACATTGCACTTCTTTGTTTGTCCATATTGGTCACATTCACTTTAAAGTGATTAGTAAGAATTTGAATCTTTTGTCCTTGTTCTAATCAATGAATAGCTTGTTAGTAAAAAAATGGTGGTTAGCTGTTGGAATTCTTGTTGGCCTTGCTTCCACTTTTGAATTTGCTTCATCTTGCTTTTGTACTTCCTTGCCGTAACTTCTGGTTGTTTTCCAACAATTCTCTGAACCCAACTTTTCCTTGTGTATTTTTCTTGTTATTTTTCCTTTTATTTTTCTTCTTACTATATGCTTGCCATATGTCTTTTTATTTCTCCTGTCCTTTGATGGACCCCAATCTCGTTGTGCCATATAATTAAGAAGTTGGTAATTAGCTTCAACTGACAATGTCTTATAGACAGGTTTCAAGAAAAATGAAATGCAATGACCCCGAAGTTTTGAGGGTAGGAATACTTTCAAAAAAAAAAAGACAAGACTTATCTGAGTTGGGAGGCTGATACCTTTGAACATGCCATGCATTCGGAATAACCGACCCAGTCTGTCCAACCAAATCAACTGTCAACTTTATTTCTCTTTTCAACAAACCTTAAACTTTGCTTGCCTTGCTGCTTTCTTCCCACAAAATCCTTTCTCACTTTCGCCTTACGGTGCTAGTTAGGGTTTTCACCAATAAGACTCTCTCATTTCATTTCTCTCAGCTGACGTCGTCTTACGGTGCCCATGAGGGTTTTCGTCAATAAGACTCTCTCATTTCATTTCTCTCAACTCACGCCGTCTTACGGTGCCCGTAAGGGTTTTCACCAATAAGACTCTCTCATTTTTATTTTTATTATTTTCTTCATCTTTCGATACCCGAGTGTTGTCTGTAACGTGCCTTTCTTCACCTACTTGTATTGCCATTTTCTTGAAATTAATCAGAATGTCTTTCTTTGGACCGTAATGTGGCTTTTGGATGGGTTTTAGAAAAGAAGATATAAAGGCTCAAATTTTCCAATTGGGGTTTCAAAATTACAACTTTTAGAATCATATTCTTCTGTAATGATCATAACTTCTGCCCCAGTTTCAATTTTTTGGGGAACCTTGGACTTTCTTTTGTTATGACTAAACCTCAGTGAGGCTACCTACGTACCCTTTTGGGATCAAGTCAAAACGTAGTTCAGATAAGAGATCGTTTTGTTGTAGCGATGTTCACTTCTTCCAATTTTCTTCTTTTGAAATTTTTTTCTTTTTCCTTTCTTTTTGTCATTTTTCACATTTTTTTCACATCTCTTGTTTCTTTTTCTTTTCCCTTTTTTCAACATTGTCTCTCTTCTCTCTTTTTTTTTCCATCTTTTCTTTTCTTCTTTTGCTTTTCTTCTCTTTTTCTTTGTCATTCCATCATTCCATTTTTGATTTCTTTGCTGATTCCGAAGAGGGGTATGAAAGAATAAAGTAGTAAGGCTCAAAGGGATAGTAATGGATAAAGTATTTAGATAGCGAAAAATGCCTTCATCATTTCAATTTCAAAAATATGACAAATACAATTAGATACATGAAAGAAATCATACATAATATATTTTGACCACGTAAGAGTTAATGGCAGTCTCTACGCATTTTTCTTCTATGTTTGTCAAATATAATGCTCCATTGGACAACACTCGAGATACAACAAATGGCCCTTGCCAATTGGGAGCGAACTTCCCTTTTGCATCTGCCCAATGAGGCCAGATGTGCCTTAACACCAATTGTCCGACTTCAAACTTTCGCGGACGTACCTTCTTATTATATGCCCTGGCCATTTTTGTTGATACAGTTGTCCATGACATACTGCTACCAGTCTTTTCTCGTCAATTAAACTCAATTGCTCTAGTTGGGCTTTTACCCATTCAAAATCGTCAATCTCTGCCTCCACAATAATTCAAAGGGAGGGTATTTCGACTTCTATGAGTATCACTGCCTCCTTACCATACACTAATGAATAGGGGGTTGCACCTACCGAAGTGCAAACGGTAGTGCGATATCCCAACAAAGCAAAGGGTAATTTCTCATGCCATTGTCTCGGTCATTTACCCATTTTCCGAATAATTTTCTTAATATTATTATTTGCTACTTCAACTGCTTCATTCACCTTGGGACGGTATGGTGTGGAATTGCGATGCATAATTTTAAAATTTTGACATGTCTCTGCCATTAGATGACTATTAATGTTGGCGCCATTATCTGTAATAATCACATTCGGAATTCCGAACGGCAAATGATGTTTGCATGTACAAAATCAACCACTGCCTTTTTGGTTACTGCCTTGAATGTCTTTACCTCTACCCATTTAGTAAAATAATCAATGGCAACGAGAATAAACATGTTCCCATTAGATGTTGCTGGCTCTATTGGCCCAATGACATCCATGCCCCAAGCAACGAAAGGCCATGGTTCCGACATCGTATGAAATTCATATGGTGGAGAATGAATCAAATACCCATGTATCTGGCACTGATGACATTTGCGCACATAGCTGATACAATCTCGTTCCATAGTAAGCCAGTAATATCTAGCCCTGAGTATTTTCTTTGCTAGCACATACCCACTCATGTAGGGTCCACAAACTCCTGTGTATATCTCATTCATAATTGTAGTAGCATGTTTTGCATCTATACATCTTAACAAACCCAGATCCGGGGTCCTTCTGTACAAAACCCCTCCACTAAAGAAGAATCCACTCGCCAATCGCCTTATGGCTCTTATCTGATCTCCTGCAGCTTGTGCCGGATATACCCACATTCTGAGATACTCTTTAATATTGTGGAACCATGGTTCGCCATCGATTTCCTCTTCCACCATATTACAATAAGCATTCTTATCATGAACTTGGATTTGTAATGGATCCACATAAGCTTTATCCGGGTGGTGTAACATAGATGCTAGAGTGGCCAGAGCATCAACAACCTCATTGTGCATTCTCTGGATCTGTTTAAATTCTATGGATTAAAACCATTGACATAGTTCATGTAGACACTGCAGGTACGATATGGGTTTCAAATCCCGTGTTTCTCATTCTCCTTGAATTTGATGTACCAAGAGATCCGAGTCACCCATGACCAAAATCTCTTGAACGTCCATATCAATCGCCATTATCAATCCCAATATACATTCTACATATTCAGCCATATTGTTAGTACAGAAAAAATGGAGTTGAGCGGTAACAGGGTAATGCTGACCTGTTTTTAAAATAAGCACAACTCTAATTCCAAAACTTTTGTTGTTAACAGCCCCATCAAAATATAATTTCTAACACGGCTTTTTGCATTGTTCCAATTCTTCAATATTCATTGCTTATTCATTAGGGAAATATGTTTTCAGTGGCTCATACTCGTCGTCAACTGGATTTTCTGCTAAGTGATCGGCAACTGCTTGCGCTTTCATCGCAGTGCGGGTTACATAAACAATATAAAACTTTGTGAGAAGAATTTGCCATTTAGCGAGCCTCCATGTGGGCATAGGATTCTAAAAGATGTACTTCAACGGGTCCAAATGGGATATGAGATAAGTGATATAAGCTGACAAGTTGTGCTTCAAATTTTGTGCCACCCAGGTCAAGGAAGATCACGTTCTTTCCAACTGAGTATACTTCACCTCATAAGTTGTGAATTTCTTACTAAGATAGTAAATTGCTTGCTCCTTCTTTCCTATTTCATCATGTTTCCCCAGTACACAGCCGAAGGAATTATCCAATACTGTCAAATAAAGGATCAAAGGCCTCTCTGGATCTAGAGGAACCAATACAGGCGGATTCGCCAGATATTCCTTGATTTTATCAAATGCAGCTTGACATTCATCAGTCCATTTCACTGTAGCATCTTTCTTTAGCAATCTGAAAATACGCTCACAAGTTGATGTAAGTTGGGCAATAAATCTGCTAATGTAATTCAATTTACCAAGCAAATTCATCACATCTTTCTTGCTCTTTGGCGGAAGCAACTCTTGAATAGCCTTGATTTTGGATGGGTCTAGTTCAATACCATGTTGACCCAACACAAACCCCAATAATTTTCCTGATGGCAACCCAAAAGCACATTTTGCTGGATTGAGCTTGAGATTGTATCTCCGAAGCCTCTGGAAAAAATTCCTCAGGTCTTTAACATGATCGTATTGCTTCCTGGATTTGATAATGACATCATCCATATAAACTTTGATTTCTCGATGTATCATGTCATGAAACATGGTAGTCATTGCCCTCATATATATGGCTCCAGCATTTTTCAATTAGAATGGCATTACCCTATAACATTATGTTCCTTAAGGCGTAATAAATGATGTCTTTTCCGCATCTTCTTCGTCCATCAGGATCTGATAATAACCCGCATAATAATCCATAAAAGACCCAATCTCATGTTTTTCATAGTTGCCAATTAATATGTGGATGTTTGGTAATGGTAAATTATCATTCGGACTTGGTTTGTTGAGGTCTCGATAATCAACACACACCCTAGTTTTTCCGTCTTTCTTCGGAACTGGCACCAAATTGGCTAACTAGGTGGGATATTTGGTGACCCGTATGACCTTTGCCTCAAACTATTTGTTGACTTCCTCTTTTATTTTCACGCTCATATCTGTCTTGAATTTTCTCAACTTCTACTTTATGGGCGGGTGTGACGACCCGGCCCGTCGTCACGAGAATTACCACCCCGTTATGTTGTAAATACATGTTTTATGATTTTTATATCAGTGTTAAAGTCTATCGGGTGAGTTTGGAGTGATTTGGATCGGAAATGAGGCATATAGCCTTTGTGAAGGAAACTTGAATAAGGAAAGCCAACCCGGAGTTGACTATTTGGTTAGAGGGCTCGGAATCGGATTCTGATGATTCGGTTAGTTCCGGGAGGTGATTTGTGACTTAGAGGAGTGATCGGAATTGAATTTGGAGGCCCGGTATAGAAATAGGCTTGAATTGCCTAAGGTTGAATTTTGGCGAAATCCGAACGGTAGGTGGGATTTTGATCCGGGGGTCGGAATGGAATTCCGACAGTTGCAGTAGCTCCGTTAGGTGATTTTGGATGTGCCTGCAAAATTTCAGGTCATTCGGACGTTGTTTAGTCGGGTTTTTGATTGATTGTGTAATTCGGAATGTTTTAAGGAATTTAGGCTTGAATCCGTGTGTAATTGGTGATTTTGATGTTTAGGATGGTGTTTTTATGATTGGAACAAGTTCGTATCATGTTTTGGAGTATGTTGGTAGTTTTCATTGGGGTCCCGGGGGCCTCGGGATGAATTCGGGGGTCCAAACGGACCATTTTGTGCCAAATGCACTGCTGTTTCTGCTGTAATTAGTGCAGAGGATTTTTGTTCATCGCGATCGCGGGAAGTGTGATGCGATCGCGTAAGGTCGACTGGTTGTGTATCGCTCGCGATGTATAGTGTGCGATCGCGTAGGTTTGGGATTTAGAGCAGTGCGATCGCGGGTGGTTTCACGTGATCGCATAGTGTTGAGGCATGAGGCAGTGCGATCGCATAGGGAATGTCGCGATCGCGTAGAGTAATTTTGAAGCCGGGTAAATTTGTGCATCGCGATCGCGAGCTTTGGGCTGCAATCGCAGAGGGTCGCCTGGCAGTCAGTGAATTAATATAACAGAACAGTGTATTCGCGAACCCCATACCCAAAACCTCCATTTTTGAGTTCCAAGAGAAGGTATTGACGGGAGATTGCTGAGAAATCATCGGGGTTTCGTTGGAGGTAAGTTTTGTGGCTTAATTACATTATTTTAACATGAAATCCTTGGTTAAATTTCTGTAAATGGAAGATTAAAGGTGGGTTTGAGCCCTAGGCCTAAATTGAAGAAAAATACCGATTTGAGTGGGCAAATGGAGTCCGATTTTGGTAAATTTTATATGCCTAGACTCGTATCGAGATGAGGGTTCCGAATATGTGACTTTTGTAATTTTTCGACAAGCGTACCGAAAGTCGGGTTTTGACAACTTTGGGAATTTTGATGTAAATTGAGTTGTATTGATTGGGTGTCGTCCCATTGGCCTAATTTGTTGTATTTCTACCGTATTTGATCAGATTCTACGCGTGCGGAGCTTGATTCTCGTGGCAAGGGCATTGCGGAGTAGTCGTCGCGCTGTATTGAGGTGAGTAATAGATGTGGGTGATGACCAGCGGGTTCGAAACCCCGGTATACCACTTTGTGACGCTGTATAGAGGCGAGACACGTACTCTCATGTGAGTGCGGGGTCGATTGTGATTGGGGACTATGGCTTAGTCCGACTTGTCGATACTGTGTTATGATATTAGGCTATTCTTGAGCCATCGAACCTCCTTCTCGGATGGTTGCATATTATACTGTGATATTGGCTACTCTTGAGCCGTTGAACCCCTTCTTGGGTGGTTGAGTATACTTGTGGGCCGTGAGCCAGTTATTGGATCCCGCGAGGATCGTTATCATTGTCTTATCATATTGACATGTTAGTTACTACCAGTCCGTAGCTATTTCTGTTATCATGCTATTTCCAATCTCTGGAACTTGATATTACTGTTTTCAACTGAAAAATGATAAAAGATGTTTTCAAAAACTACTTTTGAGCCTGCGAGGCTGTAATTTGCATATTAGCTGACTGGTAGTAGATCGGGCTGCACGCCGCAGCAGTATACATGTTGGATCGGACTGCACGCCGCAGTGATATTGTGCTTGGGTTGTAGGAGCCCCTCCGGAGTCCGAACCCCCACAGTGAGCACGGGTACCCAAATTGGATCGGGCTACGCGTCGTAGCGGTCATATCATGCATTGCATTGCATTTAGCTATATCTGCTAGCTGTTATACTGTTTTGCTGGTACTTGTTGGTACAGGTACAATTGATATTGATTCTATGACAGGGTAGCTGATTATAGTTTTACATAGTGCTTTATTGCGGATTTCTTATCTGCGCTGTCTTACCCTTGTTTATTACCACTGAGTCTGGCAGTACTCATTTTACTCCCTGCACCTTGTGTGCAGATCCAGGTACCTCTCAACAGACTTGATTCGGTAGCTACTTGGAGGCATTGTGCGGGATAGTCGAGGTAGCTGCAGCGTCCGCAGGACCTGACTCCCCTTCTAGCTATCATTTCTTATCTTGTTGTCTTTCCTTTCCGCACTGAGTTTGTTATAAACTCTATTACACTTATGTTCTTTAGAGGCTCATGACTCTTGACCCTTGGTATATGGGAGTTGATGTATCATGGGACTTGGTTCCCCGTTTTCGTTATATGTATCGCTGTTATTTCGTGAATTAATATGCTTAAATGGGCTACAGAGAGCTTCTAGCTCCGTTGTTGATCTTGATTGGTCAGGCTGGCTTAGCAATGTGCTAGGTTTACTAGGCCTCATGAGTCTTGAGCTGGTTGGTAGAGTCTTGTGGATCGGTACGGGGACGCCCGTACTTATCCTCGGGAGGATGCAAACCTTTAGGAAACACTTCACATTTCTTGGAATTATCATCGTGCGTACTTGATTTAGCTTGAGATATAATTCTTGAAATTCCTTCCACACGTCTGTATGTGCACTCGTGCGCTCAGTAATATGATTGCCTTGATGACTTGTGATTCCCCGATCGAGGGACGAGATATAATCTCTGTGAGTTCATGTTGGGACAGTCGGGAGGACTTGATGCCAGATCTTTGTCTATGACTTGAGCACCCCGGTGTTCATTTTACAAACTGTTATTATGAAATTTTGTGTGATCAGTATTGTCCCTAACTGTGGAAATAGTAGCTTAATAATATACGAGTTGTCAGTGTTAGATCCTTATTGTAATCTGTTGTGTAGCCCTGAGATATGGTCGTGGTCAGGTGGTTGCACCGGTTATTCCTCCAGCTGCACCAGCTCCAGCTCCAGAGCATATGGTTCAGGTTATGCCCGACGACGAGCAGCGTCGTCTTGAGAGATTTGGTAGACTTCAGCCACCCCATTTCGGTGGCGTTGAGGGCGAGGATGCCCAGGGTTTCTTGGACAAGTGTCAGAGGATGTTGCGGACGGCTGGTATTCTTGAGTCCAGCGGAGTTTCATTTACTACCTTTCAGTTCACTGGTCCCGCATTTGATTGGTGGGAAGAGTTTGAGAGGCGTAGGACTGCAGGAGCAGCACCTCTCACATGGCAGCAGTTCTCTACTCTCTTTCTAGAGAAATATATACCTCGGTCTTGTCGCGAGGAGCTACGTCGCCAGTTCGAGTGGTTGGTTCAGGGCGACATGTCTGTGACCCAGTATGAGCTCAGATTCACACAGTTGGCTAAGCATGCCACATGGATGATCCCTAATGATAGGGAGAAGATCAGGAGGTTCATTGATGGCCTCAACTACTCTATCCGTATTCTTATGACCAGAGAGAGAGTTTTGTCATCATCATTTGAGCAGGTTGTTGATATGGCACGCTACATTGAGGCGGATCGTCGCCGAGAGAGAGAGAGAGGAGCGGGAGGCCAAGAGGCCTCGTGGTTCGGGCGGTTTCAGTGGTGCTCCATCTAGAGGGCATTCCCAGCAGAGCAGAGGTCGCTCCTCTAGACCTCCTTATTCAGGCCGCCCAGAGCAGAGCGGAGGTTCTTATGGTCGTGGTCGACAGGGGTTTCAGCAGGGTCAGTCATCACTTAGTGCCCTCCCAGCCCATGGTGCAGCACCTACTTCATCAGCCCAGGGTTCTTCTGTGGCGAGGGGTTCCCTTCAGTCCCCTTCTCCAGCACCAGGTGCATGTTATGAGTGTGGTGAGTTTGGCCACATGAGGAGACAGTGCCCTCGACTCCGTAGGGACAGGACTCAGCAGAGGGATCAGCCCTTATCTTCCGCACCATCTCAGTCTAGTAGAGGTGGAGGTCAGTCTTCTCGTGGTCGCCCCAGGGGCGAGGAGAGATCTGGTGGAGGCCAGGCACATTTCTATGCACTTCCTGACAGGCGTGATGCAGTTGCCTCCGATGCAGTGATTACAAGTATCATTTCCGTCTGTCACAGAGATGCCTTTGTTCTATTTGATCCAGGGTCCACATATTCATACGTGTCCTCTTATTTTGCACATCACTTGGGTGCGACTCGTGGTAGTCTTGATTTACCTGTTCATGTATCCACCCCCGTGGGTGATACGATTGTCGTGGATCATGTCTATAGATCCTGTGTTATATCTATTGGGGGTCTGGAGACCCAGGCAGATTTGTTATTGTTGGGTATGGTGGACTTTGATGTTATATTGGGTATGGACTGGTTGTCTCTGTATCATGCTATATTGGACTGTCATGCTAAGACAGTTACGTTGGCCATTCCTGGTATTTCTCAGATTGAGTGGCGGGATTCGACCGATTTCGTCCCTAGCCATGTTATTTCATTCTTAAAAGCTCAGAGAAGATGGTTGAAAAAGGGTGTTTATCGTACTTAGCTTTTGTGAGAGATGTGGAGCTGAGTCTCCTAGCATTGATTCTGTACCTGTTGTAAGGGGCTTCCCAGATGTATTCCCCTCAGACCTGCCGGGCATGCCGCCGGACAGGGATATTGATTTTGGCATTGACTTGGTGCCGGGCACTCAGCCCATATCCGTTCCTCCTTATCGGATGGCACCAGCTGAGTTGAAAGAACTGAAAGAGCAACTTCAAGAGCTTCTGGATAATGGTTTCATCCGCCCTAGTGTGTCTCCGTGGGGTGCGCCGGTATTATTTGTTAAAAAGAAAGATGGTTCCATGCGAATGTGTATTGATTATAGGCAATTGAACAAAGTGACAGTGAAGAACAAGTACCCTCTACCGCGCATAGATGATTTGTTTGATCGGTTACAGGGTGCGAGGGTGTTTTCTAAGATCGATCTTCGTTCAGGCTATCATCAGCTGAAGATCAGGGACTCAGATATTATGAAGACTGCATTCAGGACCCGATATGGTCATTATGAGTTTCTTGTGATGTCATTTGGGCTGACCAACGCCCCAGCAGCATTTATGCATCTGATGAACAGTGTGTTCAGGCCTTATTTGGATTCATTTGTGATTGTGTTTATTGATGACATTCTAGTCTACTCCCGTAGTCAGGAGGAGCATGCTCAGCATTTGAGTATTGTGTTGCAGAGATTAAAGGAGGAGAAGCTATATGCTAAATTCTCCAAGTGCGAGTTTTGGCTCGAGTCCGTGGCATTTCTAGGACATGTGGTGTCTCGTGATGGTATTCGGGTTGATCAGAAAAAGATAGAGGCGGTGCAGAGTTGGCCTAGACCGTCCTCAGCTACAGAGATCAGGAGTTTTCTTGGCTTGGCGGGGTATTATCGCCGGTTTGTTCAGGGATTTTCATCCATTGCTTCTTCATTGACTAAATTGACCCAGAAGGGTGCACCATTCGTGTGGCTGGATGAGTGCGAGGAGAGCTTTCAGAAGCTCAAGACAGCTTTGACCACATCTCTAGTGTTAGTATTGCCATCGACTTCAGGTTCATATACTGTTTATTGTGATGCCTCGAGAGTGGGGATAGGTTGTGTGTTGATGTAGGAAGGTAAGGTGATTGCTTATGCTTCTCGGCAGTTGAAGCCACATGAGAAGAACTATCCTGTTCATGATTTGGAGCTAGCCGCCATTGTTCATGCATTTAAGATTTGGAGGCACTATTTGTACGGTGTGTCTTGTAAGGTGTATACCAACCATCGTAGTCTCCAGCACTTGTTCAAACAGAAAGACCTTAATTTGAGACAGCAGAGATGGCTTGAGTTGCTTAAGGATTATGACATCACTATATTATATCATCCAGGGAAGGCCAATGTGGTGGCCGATGCTTTAAGCCGGAAGGCGGTCAGTATGGGGAGCTTGGCATATATTCCAGCTGAGGAGAGACCATTTGCTTATGATGTTCAGGTGCTAGCCAATCGGCTAGTGAGGTTAGATATTTCGGAGCCCAGCCGGGTATTGGCTTGTGTTGTATCTCGGTCATCTCTATATGATCGTATTCGTGAGCGCCAGTATGATGATCCACATTTGGTCGTCCTTAGGGACAGAGTTCAGCATGATGATGCTAGAGACGTCACCATTGATAGTGACGGCGTATTGAGGATGCAGGGCCGGATATGTGTGCCCAATGATGATGGCCTTCGTGAGTTGATTCCGGAGGAGGCCCATAGCTCGCGGTATTCTATCCATCCAAGAGCCGCGAAGATGTATCAAGATTTGAAACAGCACTATTGGTGGAGAAAGATGAAAATGGACATTGTCGGACATGTAGCACGGTGCCTCAACTGTCAGCAGGTTAAGTACGAGCATCAGAGGCCCGGCGGTGTATTTCAGCGCATTGTTATTCCTGAGTGGAAATGGGAGAGGATCACTATGGACTTTGTTACTTGACTCCCTCGGACGGCGAGGAAGTTTGATTCTGTATGGGTGATTGTGGATAGACTGACCAAGTCAGCTCACTTCATTCCAGTTAGTACTACCTACTCATCGGAGCGGTTGGCAGCGATCTTTATTCGAGAGATTGTTCGATTTTATGGGGTCCCAGTGTCTATCATATCCGACGGGGTACTCAGTTCACTTCTCAGTTTTGGAGAGCATTTCAGCAAGAGATGGGTACGCGGGTTGAGTTAAGTACTGCATTTCACCCCCAGACAGATGGGTAGTCTGAGCGTACTCTTCAGATTATGGAGGATATGTTGCGAGCGTGTGTGATTGACTTTGGTGGTTCGTGGGATGAGTTCCTACCACTTGCTGAGTTTGCCTACAACAACAGTTATCAGTCGAGTATTCAGATGACCCCGTATGAGGCATTGTATGGCAGGCGGTGTAGATCCCCCGTGGGATGGTTTGAGCCTCGTGAGGTTAGATTGATAGGGACTGAGTTAGTCCAGGATGCTCTGGATAGAGCAAAGTTGATCCAGGAGAGGCTTCGTACAGCACAGTCTCGTCAGAAGAGTTATGCGGACCGTAGAGTTCGAGAGTTGTCTTTCATGGTTGGTGACAGAGTATTGTTGAAGGTTTCACCTATGAAGGGTGTCATGAGGTTTTGGAAGAAAGGAAAGTTGAGTCCTAGGTACATTGGTCCTTTTGAGATACTCAGAAGGGTTGGAGGGGTGGCATATGAGTTAGCCTTGCCGCCCAGCTTATCCAGCGTCCATCCAGTATTCCATGTGTCTATGCTCCGGAAGTACATTGGAGACGCGTCTCATGTATTAGACTTCAGTACCATTCAGCTTGATGGTGATCTATCCTATGATGTGGAGCATATTGCTATTTTGGGTCGTCAGGTGAGGAAATTGAGGTCCAAGGAGATTGCATCAGTTAAGGTTCAGTGGAGAGGTCGACCCGTGGAGGAGGCCACTTGGGAGATCGAGCGGGAGATGCGGAGCGGATATCCTCACTTGTTTGAGACTTCAGGTATGTTTCTTGACCCGCTCGAGGACGAGCGTTTGCTTAAGAGGGGGAGAATGTGACGACCCGGCCCGTCGTCACGAGAATTACCACCCCGTTATGTTGTAAATATATGTTTTATGATTTTTATATCAGTGTTAAAGTCTATCGGGTGAGTTTGGAGTGATTTGGATCGGAAATGAGGCATATAGCCTTTGTGAAGGAAACTTGAATAAGGAAAGTCAACCCGGAGTTGACTATTTGGTTAGAGGGCTCGGAATCGGATTCCGATGATTCGGTTAGTTCCGGGAGGTGATTTGTGACTTAGGGGAGCGATCGGAATTGAATTTGGAGGCCCGGTGTAGAAATAGGCTTGAATTGGATAAGGTTGAATTTTGGCGAAATCGGAACGGTAGGTGAGATTTTGATCCGAGGGTCGGAATGGAATTCCGACAGTTGCAGTAGCTCCGTTAGGTGATTTTGGATGTGCCTGCAAAATTTCAGGTCATTCGGACATTGTTTAGTCGGGTTTTTGATTGATTGTGTAATTCGGAATGTTTTAAGGAATTTAGGCTTGAATCTGTGTGTAATTGGTGATTTTGATGTTTATGATGGTGTTTTTATGATTGGAACAAGTTTGTATCGTGTTTTGGAGTATGTTGGTAGTTTTCGTTGGGGTCCCGGGGGCCTCGGGATGAATTCGGGGGTCCAAACGGACCATTTTGTGCCAAATGCACTGCTGTTTCTGCTGCAATTAGTGCAGAGGATTTTTGTTCATCGCGATCGCGGGAAGTGTGATGCGATCGCGTAAGGTCGACTGGTTGTGTATCGCGATCGCGATGTGTAGTGTGCGATCGCGTAGGTCTGGGATTTAGAGCAGTGCGATCGCGGGTGGTTTCACGTGATCGCGTAGTGTTGAGGCATGAGGCAGTGTGATCGCGTAGGGAATGTCGCTATCGCGTAGAGTAATTTTGAAGCCGGGTAAATTTGTGCATCGCGATCGCGAGCTTTGGGCTGCAATCGCAGAGGGTCGCCTGGCAGTCAGTGAATTAATATAACAGAACAGTCCAGTCGCGAACCCCATACCTAAAACCTCCATTTTTGAGTTCCAAGAGAAGAAATTGACGAGAGATTGCTGAGAAATCATCGGGGTTTCATTGGAGGTAAGTTTTGTGGCTTCATTACATCATTTTAACATGAAATCATTGGTTAAATTTCTGTAAATGGAAGATTAAAGGTGGGTTTGAGCCCTAGGCCTAAATTGAAGAAAAATACTGATTTGAGTGGGCAAATGGAGTCCGATTTTGGTAAATTTTATATGCCTAGACTCGTATCGAGATAAGGGTTCCGAATATGTGGCTTTTATAATTTTTCGACAAGCGTACCGAAAGTCGGGTTTTGACAACTTTGGGAATTTTGATGTAAATTGAGTTGTATTGATTGGGTGTCGTCCCATTGGCCTAATTTGTTGTATTTATACTGTATTTGATCAGATTCTACGCGTGCGGAGCTTGATTCTCGTGGCAAGGGCATTGCGGAGTAGTCGTCGCGCCGTATTGAGGTGAGTAATAGATGTGGGTGATGACCGGCGGGTTCGAAACCCCGGTATACCACTTTGTGACGCTGTATAGCGGCGAGACACGTACTCTCATGCGAGTGCGGGGTCGATTGTGATTGGGGACTATGGCTTAGTCCGACTTGTTGGCACTGTGTTATGACATTGGCTATTCTTGAGCCGTCGAACCTCCTTCTTGGATGGTTGCATATTATACTGTGATATTGGCTACTCTTGAGCCGTTGAACCCCTTCTTGGGTGGTTGAGTATACTTGTGGGCCGTGAGCCAGTTATTGGATCCCGCGAGGATCGTTATCATTGTCTTATCATATTGACATGTTAGTTACTACCGATCCGTAGCTATTTCTGTTATCATGCTATTTCCAATCTCTGGAACTTGGTATTACTGTTTAACAACTAAAAAATGATAAAAGATGTTTTCAAAAACTACTTTTGAGCCTGCGAGGCTGTATTTGCATATTAGCTGACTGGTAGTGGATCGGGCCGCGCGCCGCAGCAGTATATATGTTGGATCGGACTGCACGCCGCAGTGATATTGTGCTTGGGCTGTAGGAGCCCCTCCGGAGTCCGAACCCCCACAGTGAGCACGGGTACCCAAATTGGATCGGGCTACGCGCCGTAGTGGTCATATCATGCATTGCATTGCATTTGGCTACATCTGCTAGCTGTTATACTGTTTTGCTGGTACTTGTTGGTACAGGTACAGTTGATATTGATTCTGTGACAGGGTATTTGATTACGGCTTTACATAGTGCTTTATTGCGGATTTCTTATCTGCGCTGTCTTACCCTTGTTTATTACCACTGAGTCTGGCAGTACTCATTTTACTCCCTGCACCTTGTGTGCAGATCCAGGTACCTCTCAACAGACTTGATTCGGTAGCTACTTGGAGGCATTGTGCGGGATAGTCGAGGTAGCTGCAGCGTCCGCAGGACCTGACTCCCCTTCTAGCTGTCATTTCTTATCTTGTTGTCTTTCCTTTCCGCACTGAGTTTGTTATAAACTCTATTACACTTATGTTCTTTAGAGGCTCATAACTCTTGACCCTTGGTCTATGGGAGTTGATGTATCATGGGACTTGGTTCCCCGTTTTTGTTATATGTATCGCTATTATTTCGTGAATTAATATGCTTAAATGGGCTACAGAGAGCTTCTAGCTCCGTTGTTGATCTTGATTGGTCAGGCTGGCTTAGCAATGTGCTGGGCGCCATCACGACTGGATTTGGGGTCGTGACAGCGGGCATTCCGAGTAAGTGGGTAATTTATGTACTACCAAATTGGTACTTAGCCCCGTCATGTCATCATATGACCATGCAAATATATCTTTGTATTCTTGCAGCAATTTTATCAAGTCCTCTCTGGGTGTGGATTCCAAATGAACACTTATCTTCATTTCCCAGATGTTTTCCTCATCCCCCAAATTAATGGACTCCGTCTCATTCATGTTTGGTTTGGATTTTTCCTCATATTGGTTCAGATCTTTACTAATTTCTTCCAAAACTTCCTCGTCATCATACTCTACCTCATTATCATATTCAATTTCTTGTATTGCTATTTGATTATCAAGACTGGACCGAGAATTCCTTATGCATGACATATCATTGAAATCATCATAAAATGGACTGTACAAGAAAAAAAAGAAAAAAAAATGCTATTAGAACTGGAGGAAGAAAGAAATTGCATTTCATTAAAATTTCAAAAGATAACAAGGTTTGACATGTCCGATTGGACGGAACATAGAATCTGTATTACATCCTTGAAATAAAACAGATTTTAAAATGAAACATCAAAGCTAACTACCACAACTCCTTTCTAGTCGGAAGAGGTCAAGCTTCCCAGTTGTTCAGCTTGGTCTGGGATCCAACAAATCGGACATCTATTTTACTTCTACCCTCAGCCGCTTCTACCATGTTCACATCTTCAAACAGCTTTTAAAATCTTTCCAGCAGCTCCATGTCTGGTCTTATCTCTGCTAAGCTAGGCATGACCATCGTCGGACGCTTTTTTGTACCAGGCCTGATGAATGAATGAGAGAGTTTAGGAATAGGCTTAGGGAGGTTATATCAGCAATGGTTGGTTTAAAACCCAACCCAAAAGTGTCAATGATTCCTGGAAGAGATACTGGCTATGTGATTCCCTATAGTGCAACTCCTAATCCTTTCCTAGGGAGAAATCCATTTTTCAACATCTCTGTAGCAACCATAACTGATGCGGAAGCTATCTTGTGTACCGGAATGTTCTCACCTTCAGATATAGTGTCCACCACTTGGTATACCCAGGGACCTTTATCGCCCTCAATTTCTTCAAATGGCGTGATGGTATTGTAGGAATTATCTTCACCACGAACCACTATTTCTTGACGATCCCACTCGAACTTCACCATCTGATGGAGTAAGGAAGGTACTGCCTTTGCCGCATGAATCCATGGATCCTAGTAGGATATTGTAGGATACAGCAACGTCCAAGACTTGAAATTCCACAGTAAACTCTACTAGTCCGATAGTAAGCTCCAATATAATGTCTCTAACAGTGTTCTTCCCACCTCTGTCAAATCCTCTTACATATATACTATTCTTGTGGATTCTTTCGTGATCCATCTTGAACTTGCCCAGAGTAGATAAAGGGCATATGTTGGCACTTGACCCATTATCAATCAACACGCAGGTCACTACCGAATCTTCATATTTTACCGTAAGATATAAAGCCCTGTTATGCTTCGTTCCCTCTATCGGTAGTTCATCATCTGAAAATTACTTTGTTCACCTCAAAGATTTTATTCGTGATCTTTCCCAAATGACTCACTGTAATCTTTTCCGGCACATGAGCCTCATTCAGGATTTTCATCAATGCATTACGGTGTTCATCAAAATGAATCAACAAGGACAACAAGGATATATGCGCTGGCGTCTTCCTCAGTTGCTCAACTATTGAATAATCCTGAGCTTTCATTTTCTTCAAAAATTCCTCGGCCTCTTCCTCGGTGACAGCTTTCTTAACATTGACCGGATTATCTCTGATGATTTTTGCTTTTCTTAATTCATCGGGAGCAAAGCACCTCACTAACCTGGTCAACCCGTGGATTTCACAAATTTCATCTTTTATCTCATTTCCTCTATACATGATGGTCACCTTGTTGTAATTCTATGGCATAGTTTTGGCATTCTCAACGGGCATTTGAGTAACTGGTTTGATAATGACCGGCTCTATATGCGCCTCTTTGACTGTCAATACAGGCTTTACACTTGCTCCTGGCACTATCACCTTCACTGGCTCGGGTTCTGCTACCACCACTGGCTCATTCACTAATGGCTTTATTATTGCTTTCTCGCTTATTACGTTTTCCTCTGTCTTGCCTCCGCTTGCCTTGATCATTTACACCTTGAGAGGTCTTCTTGCAATCTCCCACTTGTATCACTTCTATCATGTGGGTCTGATGATGCACAGGTAGAGGGTTTTGTGTTATATTGGGAGCCTCAAAAGCCTGGACTTCAATTCTTCTAGAATCAATAAGTTCCTGTATTGCAGTCTTCAGATGCCAGCACTTTTCAGTGTCATGTCCTGGAGCTCCCGAACAATATTTACATCTAACAGATTGGTCCAGGTTCCTTGGTGGTGGGTTAGGGATTTTGGACTCTATGGCATTTAGCATTTTGAGTTGCCTCAGTCTATGAAAAAGACTGGTGTATGACTCACCTAAGGGAGTAAATGTTTTCTTCCTTTGTGTCCTATCATTCTTGACTCCAAGATTAGGGCAGAAACTTACTCCACCGAGATTTTTATATGTTTTGGGTGGTGGATTTGTGTTATGAGAGTGGTAGGTATTATGAGGTGTTGGTGTTCGCCATGGAGTAGGAGATGGTGGGTAGGCTTGGGCATGATGTACAAAACATTGTGGAACATAAGGATGGTACTAGTGTTGTGGTGGGCCATATGGTGCTGGTGGATAGGGTAGATGATGTGGGTGAGGTTGATGGTAGTATAGATTATGACTCCTGGACAAAGATCTCCCTTCTACAACTGCCACCTCTTCCTTCTTCTTTTTCTTGAAAGCTTCACCGATGCCTGTTTGGATTGCCTGGGTCGTAGCTTTAATGGCTGAATAGCTCATAATTTTGTTTGATCTTAACCCTTCCTCAACCATGCTCCCCATTTTAACTACCTCGTTAAATGTTTTCCCAATGGCAGATACTAAATGCCCAGAGTATGTTGGTTCTAAAGCTTGCAACCCATCTCTCTTTCCTTCATAGATGGGTCTACCCGAGCAGCTTGTTCCCTCCACCTAAAGCCGTATTCCCGAAAACTTTCTCCCGGTTTCTTCTCCATATTTGTCAATGACAACCTATCTGGAACGATCTCCAAATTGTACTGGACATAATTTGCAAATGCTTGAGCTAGGTCATCCCAAATAAACCATCGGGCATGGTCTTGCCTGGTGTACCATTCCAGAGCTGATCCGCTAAGACTTTGGCAAAAGTAAGCCATGAGCCACTCTTCTTTTCATCTGGCACCGCGCATTTCGCTATAGAAGCCCCTCAAATGTGCAACCGGGTCACAGTAACCGTCATATAGATCAAATTTCGGTAGCTTAAATCTTGCTGGCAGCTGCACCTCAGGGAATAGACATAAATCCTAGTATATGAATCATGATGTCGAAAAGTAGGTTCCGGGGGATAATAATGATTGTGTTGGACATGAAACAATGGTTCACTAGATGATTAGTGTAATGTGGTTGGTGGAGGGGCCACATATACAGGAGCGACATGTGGTGGTGGTAGAGGAATTTGTTTAGGGGGTGGAGGAGGTGGTGCTTGAGAGGTGGTTGCATAGTGAGGAAGATATGTGGGATAACTAGAGAATGAGTTTACGGTAGGTGGGTCATGTGCTTGGACTGGTGGAAGGATGTAAGTAGGATTGATCGGGTATGTGGGTAAAGTTTGTCCCTTCGCCCAAGCCTGGTACATCTCGGCCATTTGTTGTTTGAGCTTATACATCTCCTCTTTCATACGGTCCATGTCCACTACCTCATCTTCCTGTACTGGATCCATAATTGTGGCTTCGATTTCCTGAATAATTGCCTTTGTCATATTATTAGAACGAGTGTTGTAATGATGGGTTGCTAGAATGCCAGTTACTAACCACCTATCTGGTACTCAACAACAACAAAACTTGCAAGTGGTTAGGCCATAATGGGTCAAAAAATCACATGTTGGGAACACAAACATAATTTTCCCTGGCAATATGCGTCATCCCGGCTTTGTTGTTTTTATGTTGTCTTTTCTTGCTTTGCCAATTCTTTTGTTTTG
Source organism: Nicotiana noctiflora (assembly GCA_032618575.1). Taxonomy (NCBI): domain Eukaryota; kingdom Viridiplantae; phylum Streptophyta; class Magnoliopsida; order Solanales; family Solanaceae; genus Nicotiana; species Nicotiana noctiflora. The sequence goes on along the minus strand of JASVEL010008459.1, from coordinate 55,673 downwards.
GTTGTTTCTTCTTTTCTCTTTCTTTTTATTTTTTTATTACCACCGACATTTCTTTTTTCCATTTCTTTTTCATTGATCAATCATATTCATTTGCCTACCGCATAAGTACTTAAAGAAAGAGAATATTAAAGACAAATTTTAGAGATTTTCAACTTATATTAATAAGCAACATTGATTACAAAGATAAACTCTAAATGATAATTGTGCTACAATCCTCTAATAATGCAGGAAAAATGAAAAATTCAGACTCAAAATGCATAACCTAAGAATACATTAGAGATCCTAGTGCCCGCGGGACATCGTTCGGTCTCACCGTGGGCCTATATGAAATTCCCTTTTGGAGTTTATCTAAATCTCTCATTATTGCTTCACAAATATCATTGCTGAGGCGACAAATGTGGTCTAGGTCATATCTTCACATATCTGGCATTTCCGAGTGATATAATGAGCAATGCTGACAAGTATCTCTCTAATCATTCCTTTATCTTGAAGTAACCTCCCTATTTGTTCGGCACGAGCATCCAGAGTTTGTTGGCTTTTCTCTTGAAACTGCTGCAGTTCCATTTCTAATCTGGTCATGGCCATATAGCAATGTTCTCTTTCCATGCCAAACGCTTTTACTTGTTTGCTAATTTTGACCTTGGCAGTGACAATCTTTTTCCTTAAGCGAGCAACTTCGACATTATGTTCTTCTTTAAATTGTTGGATCATACGAGCCCTTTCTTCAGCATTCCTAGCCAATTACTTTCAAACCCCGATCAATTCTTTTTCAGCTTTATCTAGGTCAAAACTGTAATCATTTACCTTTCGCCGCAAGTTATCAATCAGTTTTTCATCCCGGACATGTGAAATAGGAGTTTCAGTTGTCGTTCTCATTTTCAGAATTTGAGCTTTTAAAGCCTCATTCTCTTTAATTAGTGGCTTCTTTTCACCCTCATCGGCTGCTGTTTATAAGCTATTTTTGAACTTGAGGTCTTGAACCTGCTTTTCTAGCATACTGATTTTGGCTCGGTATTCGTTTTCTTTCGCCAACCAATCCCATCGTTCTTTTGACAGCTCGGCAAATTCTTGGATGTGAGGTCTCTTCACTGGTCTTTCATGCTCACAATCTCTTCTATACCATGCGGAGTAACCAGGTGACACTTCACTTCTGGCCCGATCCCTCACACAAGTGTCCAATTTTAGGCATTGACACTCATTCCAGATTTGACGGATTTTGCTTTAGGAAATTGCCCGTCGGGACTAATCTCTATCACTTGAATATTGAGATCTCCATCTTTTGGCACTATTTGATATCTTCCGAGTTGTCGTAACACTTGATATGGGGCGTAAGGTTGAATAATTTTGAGCCCCATTAGAAGAAAGTGCGATCCTTCTGCCGGCATGTATATAATTTAGACCCTTCCGGCAACTTGACCCCTTTAATCCTCATGTAGAATTCTTCTATGCAATTCTTTTCCGAAGATCCATAACTCAGAAATTAAGGGCGATGGAATAAGTGCTTGATCATCCACATTTGTAATAGCAAGTTGCATCCCTCGAAGAAATCTACTCTGACTTTACAAGCTGTGAGGTCACGAAAGATATCAGCTAATATCATAGGCACCAAAGTACTATTATCCTGTGTGAGGAGAGTACTAACAATTCTGGAAATTCTTATGTCGATGTTCCCGTCTTTCCTTTGAAATATTAGCAAACCTAAAAAGGCCACCATGAAAGCAAAACGCCTATGTTCCTCCCATTTTGCCCGATTTGCTTTTCTGTAGAGTTTGTTTGTCGTGTTATTAAATCCTCTAATGTGACCGTATCTATGGTATATGAAATTCATAGTGCCAAATCCTTATTGTGGACACTTCGGGCTATTATCAAGGAATCCAGGAATCTATGAGCGGTGACAGCTCTTGGAGCAACCAGATATTTGTCTGTTAGAGGGACCTCATCTTTCCCAATATAGCCAGCAATCTCCTCTAGTGTCGGAGTTAGCTCAAAGTTCGAGAAATGGAGCACATTGTGTCCAGGATCCCGGCATGTGACTAAGGCTCGAATAATGTCTCCCCGAGGTATAATATTAAGTAACCCGGTAAGACTTTTCAAATATTTCTTGACCTCATCTTGTCCGTCTTGACCCAAGTCATTCCACCATAGACGCAACTCCAAAGATATTTTATTCATTAGTGAAAAAGGTTCATTTTGCCTTGTGCTCATCCTGCACATTTATTAAAGGTGATTTAATCACATATTATTTGATCTAAAAAGACAAAAATATATGTTCAAAATGGTTTTTTTTCATTATTCAAAACGAAAAGTCCCCATTTGTAAATACGGCCTTTCAACACTTCCTTCGAAGATTTTAAGGCTGTACCTATTATTTGGGGAAAATGACTCAAAAGCGGCCATTTTTGTGTAAATAGCCTTCGGGCGCCCTCTCGAGACATTCAGCTATTTTGTCTAAAATAGCATCACTTTGATTTATTCAAAATTAACATTTTTTGGTTGTTTTTGTAAAAAGGGTGGTTGGACCCGTCAAGGGTTGCCTACGAATGTCGCCTAGTGGTGAGAATCAAATTCGGTCAAAGTATTTTTTTTTTAGACCAACTATTATAATGTTGACAAAAATGACTTATTCTAACATAATTTCCTCAAAATTTGACAAAGTTTCGTCAGTATTTAGATATCGGTTCCTTTCTAAAATTGCTATTTTTCTCGTTTCTTTCCCTCAATTTTTTAGCCGGTCAGCATAATGGTCCAAGACAGATAAATGCGATATATAATCATGCTCTATCTTTTCATATACAGGTTATCTATCCTAGACGGACTCAACCCTTGTGTTGAGTCCCCTAAATCAGATATGATGCAAATAATCATCCTAATTCTAGGATCAATATCCTGATTTTTTATTGGTTCTAGACTGTGTACCCGAGCGGACAACTCGAGTCGAGGAAGGGGCTATGTACCGGGGACCCGCGGGATCGTCTGGCTTAGTATTGTCCAGCCTCTTTTCTTATTTTTGGTATTGAGACTAATAGAAAGGGGAGTCTCAACCAGTAAGCACATCCCTGGAGGTAAGAAGAGAAGGGTTTTCGGCACAATTTCTATATACAATTCACTTAATATCAAAACGGTAAACATATAGCACATTGATCAAAACATATAGAGAAATTAGATATAATTAAAAATAGCAATTTAACTGAGCTCAAATTCTTAAACCCTGAACCGAAGTTCTGGGTTTCTTATCCCCAGCAGAGTCGCCAAAGCTTTCACACCACCGTTTTTATATACTACTTTACCCGCGAGAGCATAGAGGAGTTTCTCCAATTTAAGATAGTCGGAAAGGGATTAGTTATTTCAGTTTTTTTTAGAGTCGCCACTTGAGAATATAATGGTGTCCCAATTCACTGGTTTAATCCTAAACCAAGGAAAGTTTGACTATGTTACAGTCTGTGAACTAGAAATCCGGATAAGGAATTCTGTTAATTGGGGAGAATGTGTTATGCACTGCTGAATTCTGTGGTTCTAGCACGGTCGCTCAACTGTTGAATTTGGTTTTATCTGATGCTGACTATATGTTTTAAAATCATGTGTATTAATGTACCATTTTTTCAAATTTTTAAGAATTGCAACGTCGTGAAAATGCATTCCTTAACAACACCATACCAGTACGCCTGTGGCTTTGGATACATTTTGACTTTGTTGGGAGTAGGATTTGGGTCACATAAATGTGCACCCGTTCTTGAGAATTTATATTAAAATTGTGCCTAATGGTATCTATTTCTTTGTTACTTTGGGAAAGACCATGGAATTAGCTAAACGGTCATTCCGATGTCAAAAATATCATAATGGTGATTTGAGAACACCGTGTATCTTAGTTTATAACGAGGCTCGACTCATTGTATTTTAAAGGTTAAACCAACATTGTGCTAAGTTTTCTATCATTGTTTTTCCCTTAATTGAAATAATTAATCATTTATCAGGTAAACTATACGAACACTACAATAGTATCAGATTTTAACCAAAATGTAACTCCGATTTTATGCATTTATCAACGTTTGGCAATCAAAATTGTATCAATCAAATTGCATTGAGAAGTATGTGTTCATTCAGATTCAAGTCTATTTAATTTTACTTGTTATTCCAAAATGTCTAAGATAATTATACAATTGACATGTTTTGAGTAGATCCTGAACTTCATTCATACTGTATTCATGTTTCATATCTGGTTTTGAATTTAAACAGATTTAAACAAAGTCCAACACATTAGAATTATGAACGAATGTGTTTAACTACATTATTTTTTGTTGACAGTCAATAATTTAGAAAACTTAAACAATGAAAATGCTCTAATATTTCATATTCACTTCTTAATTTCAGCAATGAATGAAGCTTAACAGTACTCAATTTGATTTCGAATAGTTTTGAACCTACAAAATTTAGGCAATCGATTTAAGAACTAGTCTATCATGTATTACCCTATATTAATATCTAAATTAATGTTTCTACAGCATTATTGATTTCAGATCATAGTTCAAACAGTCTAAGTCCAAATTATACAATATAGTCCTAAGGAATTACATAATTTCTAAGTATTCTACAGCTACAAATAGAACAGAATTACAAATACAGAAAAAACTAATATGCATTTCATTTCTGCAGAACTTCAATTACATCCTTGAGAATCAGTAGTGTACCTGGTCAAATTGAGAGGAAAATCAATGAGTTCTAAGGATGTATGGAAGAAGAAGATCAGCAACAGGCAGAAATTCAAGTAATAACAGCAGTAGCTCCAATATAACACAGCAACAGAATTGAATTCAGAGTAGAAGACCCAACAGTTTCAACCAAATGATGCAGAACAGTGATCGAAACACCAAAAACCCAAGCTTTTACCTGAATCAAACCAATGAAACAGTAATTGAACCAAATTTTAATGTATTTCAGACTTCAAAACTTACGAACCTCCTAAATGGTGGCCTAAGAAGGCCTATTTATAGAACAAAATTGGGAGGGAGATTTGAATTTAATATTCAGATTTTCCATTCCTACTCTTTCTAATTATTTTCAATTTGGTATGCACAGATTAGCCGTGAATACACTTGAACCCTTGCTAGAAAGTTCTAGTGTGTTCTATATTATTCTATTTAAGCCTAAATGTCTTTATTACCCTCACTTGCTAGTGATTTCTACATATTTACCCTTTAGGTATACCTAAGATACCCTTTATTGTTTAACTAATTACATAAGAACCAGGCAGATTTGCCTTTAATACCCTTACCCTTTTCAAATGAATACCACTTATCCCTTTCCCTTCTACCCCAGTCTTTTATTCCTATTTACCCGACCAACCTCTAGGTCAATTAGACTTAGAGCAGTCGAAAGCATAATTGTATTTAACAAATAGCCTCAATTAAGTAAACTTTACATTATAGTCATTTTAAAGCTAAGTAACCTTTTTACAAAAATAACCAACTTTGCAGACATAGCCCTAATTACGATCAAGTAACCAATTAGCCCTTTTAATTAATCAGAAATTCAGAAAAGGTCAAGAGCCAAAATTACATTGCAATAACATCCAGTATTAAACATCTTACAGATATAGCCACATATTGATTAAACATTCGATTAACAGGACTCAGAGGACAAATTGGATATAGGTTAAATCCATTAATAGAATCATTCAATCAAAATTTAGATCTATTCAAGTAAGAAACATAAACGAATATAAAGCATGCAATTTTAACTAATGACTTAATCAGAAAAATATCATATAGCATGCAAATCCACAGTTGGGTTTCATGTAGGACGAATTTAAACACACAACAGATTTTCAGGATAGCATGGGACTAACAAGTAACGTAGTCAAGCAAGTAGCACAGTAAAGAAACAGGGGTTTGGGATACTTAGCTTTTTCTGTGGGTTTTCCTTTCTTTTCCTTCTTTTTCTTCATTTTTCTTTCTTGTTCTTGATTTTCCGATTGTTCAAAGTCTGTGAGCCTTTCTTGGCTGTTGGACTTCCAAACAGACTCCTTGAGTCTTATTTGTTGTAAAAGATTGTGTTTAAGGGACTGGGGTTTAATTGGGGTAGCTTTTGGCTTAGGTGTACCCGCCGGAGTAGGGTTCCGTTGGAATACCTTTTAATAATCGAGGGGTTGGGCTTATATTCGAGGGAAAACAAGTAGACAGGGTGAAAGAGGGGTTCAGGGTGGTTCAGGGATGTTACTGGTGGAAGGTGGTTCAAAGGGTGATGGTCGACGGCTAGGGTTCCGGCAAATCATTTTTACAGATTTGAAGTGAAGGAATGGTTTTTGGTCAGAGTTATGGTGATGGGGTGAAAGAGGAGGAGAAAATGCTTCAGGGGTGTGAAGGTTTGTCGGAGAAGACGACTCGTGTTGAACCACCGGTAGGGTTCCGGTGGCTCAATTAGAGAGAAGATAAAGATGATGGTGGATAGGGTTTGGGAGTTATAAGGTGTATAATGTATAATGATCTGAAATGTAACGGTGGTGTATAGATATATTATAGATGTAATGGTGATTTTCCACCGTTAGATTAGACTCAATGAACTGACAGGATTCAATTAACATCACACGACGTCGTGTGATTTAATAAGGTTCTCAATCTCAACCGTTAGATGAACTAAACGAACGGTCTTGATTATTTTAGATGAACGGCGTCGTTTTATTTAATAGAAAACCGCTATTCCTGGGCCGTTTGATCAATTAATCAACGGTCTAGATTTTGTTTTTATACGACGTCATTTTGATTTTATATGTGCAGGCGTGTTTTTATTTTCGGGCCTGGTCCTTGTGTTATCTAATTGGGCTACTGAATTTGCCCAAATTCATGGTCCAATTTCCTTTTGTATTACAAATTGTATTTTGTATTTGTATTTTTGTATTATATTTTTTATTTATTTTCTTTTCTATATTTTTGTATTACTCATGTATTTTATTATTCCTTGTATTTTGTATTTTTCTTTTAATTTTTATAATTTTTCTAGAATTAAGAGTAATTTTCTTATTATATTTTTGATATTTTCATATTTAATACAAAATGTATTTTGTTTTAATTTCCTTTGCATTATTTTCCAAAAACAAAAACAAATATTGATATTTCTACACAATTATCAACAAACTACACACAAAAAATCATTTTTATGATATTGTTTTGAATAGTTTGCTTTGGGGCAAAAATCACATGCTCACAGGGATCAAACCAACCAACCGGAGATCTACACCATCTCCCATATAAGGCCTCATATGGCGCCATCTGAATGTTGGATTGGTAACTATTGTTGTAAGCAAACTCTGTAAGAGGCAAGTAATCAGCCCAACAGCCTCCAAAGTCAATAACACAGGCACACAACATGTCCTCCAATATCTAAATGGTACGCTCGGACTGCCCGTCCATCCGAGGATGAAACACCATGCTCAATTCTACCCTTTAATTTAACTCTCGCTGAAAAGTCCTCCAAAAATGAGAAGTAAACTGAGTACTTTTATCTGATATAATGGAAACTGGGACCCCATGAAACTGCACAATCTCTCGGATGAAAATCTCTGCTAGCCGCTCCAAAGAATAGGTAGTACATATAGGAATGAAGTGGGCGGACCTGGTCAGCCTATCCACAATCACCCAAACTCAATCAAACTTCCTCGTTGTTAGAGAGAGACCACTCACAAAGTCCATAGTAATCCTCTCCCACTTCCACTCAGGATTATCTATACGCTAAAGCACACCGCCGGGCCTCTGACGCTCATACTTGACTTGCTGATAGTTGAGGCACCAAGATACATGAGTCACAATATCCTTCTTCATTCTTCTTCACCAGTAATGCTGTCTCAAATCCTGATACATCTTCACGGCACCTGGATGGATAGAATACCACAAGCTATGGGCATCCTCCAATATCAACTCCCGAAGCCCATCCACAATGGCATGCAAATCTAGCCCTACATCCTCAACATACCATCACTATCAAAAGTCACATCCCTGGCATCATCATGCTGGACTCTGCCCTTTAGGACAAGAAAATGTGGATCATTATACTGGCACTCACGAATGCGGTCATATAAGAAAGACCGAGAAATCATGCAAGCTAACACCCAGCTTGGCTCTGAAACTAACCTCACCAATCGATTGGCCAAGGCTAGAACATCAACTGCAAAGGGCCTCTCCCCAATTGGGATGTATGCCAAGTTGCCCAATATAACCATCTTCCGACTCAAAGCATCGGCCACTACATTGTCCTTCCCCGGATGATATAAAATGGTAATGTCATCATCCTTGAGCAACTCAAGCCACCTCCGCTGCCTAAAATTTAGATCCTTTTGTTTGAACAAGTACAAGAGACTGCGATGATCAGTATATACTTCACAAGACACTCCATATAAATAGTGCCTCCAAATCGTCAAAGCATGAACTATGGCAGCCAACTCCAAATCATGAATAGGGTAGTTCTTCTCATGAGGCTTCAACTGACGAGAAGCATAAGCAATAACTCTATCCTCCTTCATCAACATACAACCAATCCCAACTCTCAAAGCATCACAATACACGGTGTAAAAACCTGAAGCTGATGGCAAGACTAACACTAGAGCTGTGGTCAAAGCTATCTTGAGCTTCTAGAAGCTCTCCTCGCACTCATCCGACCATACGAATGGTGCACCCTTCTGCGTTAACTTGGTCAGGGACGAAGAAATAGATGAAAATACCTGGACAAACTGGCAATAATACCCTGCCAAACTAAGAAACTCTGGATCTCTGTAGCTGAGGACGGTTTAAGACAACTCTGTACTGCCTCGATCTTCTTTGGGTCAATTTTAATACCATCACTAGACACCACGTGTCCCAGAAAATCCACAGACCCAAGCCAGAACTCACACTTGGAAAAATTTTGCATAAAGCTTTTTCTCCCTCAGTCTCTACAATACTACTCTCAAATGCTGAACATGCTCCTCCTCGCTACACGAGTACACCATAATGACATCAATAAACACAATAACAAAGGAATCCAGATACAGTCGGAATACATTGTTCATCAAATGCATGAATGCGGTTAGGGCATTAGTCACTCTAAAGACATAAAAAAACTCATAATGCCTATATCTCATCCTAAAAGTTGTCTTCATAATGTTAGAATCTCTAATCTTCAGCTGGTAATAGCCTGAATTAAGATCAAGCTTTGAGAACACCCTCGCTCCATGGAGCTGATCAAACAAATCATCAATGCGCGGTAGAGGATATTTGTTCTTCACTGTTACCTTGTTCAATTGTCTGTAATCAATACACATCCTCATTAAGCCATCTTTCTTCTTGACAAACAATACCAGTACACCCCACGGTGACACATTCGGGCAAATGAACCCCTTATCCAAGAGTTCTTAAAGTTGTTCTTTCAATTGATTTAACTCAGCTGGTGCAATACGATAAGGAGGAATAGTGATGGTCTGCGTTTCCGGCACCAGATCAATACCAAAATCAATACCCCTGTCCGGTGGCATGCCCGACAAGTCTACTGGAAACACATCTGAAACATCTCTCACAATGGGCATATAATCAGTACTAGGAGTCTCAGCTCCAACATCTCTCACAAATTCTAAATATGATAAATATCCTATCCCAACCATCCGCTGGGCCTTTAAGAAAGAGATCACCCGTCTGGGAACATAATCAGTCAAACCTCACCACTCAATCCTCGGAATACCCAAAATGGCTAACGTAATTGTCTTGCTATGACAGTCCAGAATAGCATGGTATGGAGATAACTAATCCATGCCCAGAATCACATCAAAGTCTACCATTCCAACAATAGCAAATTAACTCGGGTCTCCAGACACCCAATAGTAACAAGACAAGATCGATATACGTGATCCACAATAATGGTATCACTCATCAGGATAGATACATGCACAAGAAATGTAAGACAACCATGGGTCATACCCAAATAATGTGCAAAATATGAAGACACATAGGAGTATGTACACTCGAGATCAAACAAAATAGAAGCATCCCTGTGACAAACTAAGATAATACTTGTGATAACCGCGTCTGATGTAACAGTGTCTCTCTTGTATGGAAGCGCATAGAACCAAGCCTGACCACCACTCAATCGATCTCCGCTCCTAGGGCGACCCCTAGCTAACTGACCCCCACCCCTACCTAACTGGGATGGTGCTGAAGTAGATGGAGTAGAAGAGGACGTTTGATCCCTCTATTGAGACCAACCACTACGAAGTCGAGGATACTATCTCCTCTTGTGGCCAAACTCACCACACTCATAAAAACTACCCAGAGCTGGAGAAGGGGACTGAAGGGAACCCATCGATGCAGATGAGACCTGGGATGAAGAGGCAGGAGTAGAACTCTTAGCTGGAGGGCCACTAAGTGAGGACTGGCCCTGCTGATATCCTTGACGTCAACAGCCGAAAGAAGCCCCACTATACTCTGGGCATCCTGTCTGAGGAGGCCTAAAAGAACGACCTCTGCCCTGCTGAAACTGGCCCCTAGATAGAGCACCACTGTAGAGACCTGAACCTCGAGGCCTCTTGGCCTCTCTCCCGGCGATGATCTGTCTCAATCTGGTGGCCATATCAACTACCTCCTCAAATAAAGCTGCTACCACCCTATCTCTAGTCATCAAAATATGAATCAGATAGTTGAGGCCATCTACAAGCCTCCTGATCCTCTCCGAATCTGTCGGGATCATCCAAGTAGTATGTCTAGCCAACTATGTGTACCTCAACTCATACTGGGTCACTGTCATATCACCCTAGATCAACCACTCAAACTGTCGATGAAGCTCCTCTCTGTGAGACTGCAGCCCATACTTCTCCAAAAAGAGAGTGGAGAACTGGTGCCAAGTAAGAAGTGCTGCTCCCGCAGGATGGCGCCTCTCAAACTCCTCCCACCATGTAAATGATGGCCTTAAGAACTGAAAGGTAGTAAAAGACACTCCACTCAACTCTAGGATCCCTGCAGTGTGAAGCATCCGCTGACACTTGTCTAGAAATGCATAGGCATCCTCGCCCTCTGTACCGCTTAATGTCGGAGGCTGAATTCTACCAAACCTCTCTAGCCGACACTGCTCATCGTCTAGCATCACTGGAATTGCATACCCTGGAGCTAGTGCGACTAGCATAACTGGAGCAATCGGTGCAACTGGCTAACCTAGGGTTACCTCTAGTGTTTGTAATCCCTGCACAACCTGCTCAGGTGTGCGAGCTACGGGGGTCTGATGACCACCCCCGGTCTGAAACGTAGCTGCGGTAGTAGAAGCTGAAACTGCTTGAGCTAGACTAGTGTAGACAGATAAGATCTGAGCTAATGCCTACTTGTCACGACCCGAATTTTCCCCCAACATCGGGATCGTGATGGCGCTTACTCGTGGTAGCTAGGCAAGCCACTGTATTCATACTATCCTATTTTTAACACAATTTTAATTAAATAAATGCGGAATACTTTATCGAAATAGAAATAACTAATTACAAGATGAAAATAATACTGAAATCCTCTACCCAAGACGTGGAGTCACCAACTCACGAACTACTACTGAATACTACACATAAGAGTTTGAAAGAAATATAACATAATTCTATTTGTCTCGGAACAAAGAGACTACAGCTAGTAACATAAATAAAGAGAGAGACGCCGGGACTGCGGACGTCTGCAAGCTACCTCGGTCTCAAATGTGATCAACTCCCACACAATCGATTTACTGTTGCTGCTCCTGATCGTAACCTGGACCTGTGCAAAAACACACAGAAGTGTAGTATCAGCACAACCGACCCCATGTGCTGGTAAGTGCCTGGCCTATCCCGGCGAAGTAGTGACAAGCCTAGGAGCAGACACCCACATAAACCTGTGCAATTCAATATATATGTATACCATAGAATAACAAGAAATAACCAGGTAATAACACAATAAGGAATATCTCAAAGAATTCAACAATTAACAACAGTTAATAAATTCACAAGGAAAAAAACAAAGTATAATGGAAACACAAGTAATATCAAGTCAAGGAATAGCAAGCAGTTGCACGGCATCACCCTTCGTGCTTTTACTCTCATCCTTACCAAATAAGCAAATAAAGTACACGACATCACCCTTCGTGCTTTTACTCTCATCCTCACATCCATAGTACGGCATGATCCTTCGTACATGGTTCAATAACAGGGCATGGCATGATCCTTCGTGCATAATCAATAAAACATGGCACGGCATTAACCTTCGTGCATAAATAATAAAACAAGGCACGGCATCACCCTTCGTGCATTATCACTCTTCCTCACCCAAATAACAATCACAGGTTAAGGGCAAAGAAAGAAACAGTAATTCATAAACCGTCCCAACAAGGGCAATCAATAATTATCTTCACAACAAGTCCCGACAAGGGAGAACAATAACAATTCTACAACCTGGCAAAGGTTCAACAATTCATCTGTAAATATATCTCAAAATAAGCATTTTCAACAACTCACGGTCATACTAGACGCAAGTGTATGGATGCTTGTCACCACAGCCCATACACCGCACCCGACCATATAACACATAACAAATAATCCTATTCCCTCAAGCTAGGATAGAACAAACACTTACCTCGAATGTTTATGAACAATTCAATCCGTGGAAATGTCTTTTTCTTTCAAATTTTGCTCCAATCCAATCGTATCTATACACAATTGATTTAATATCATCAATACTACTCAACGAACTAATTCATAAGGCCAATTACAACTTTTACAACATTCTGCCCGGAATAGTGAATTTTGACCCCGGGCCCACATGGTCGGAACTCTGGGTTAGGACCAAAATCTGGTTACCCATCCCCTCACGAGTTCGTGTATATGATTTGTTTCAAAATCGGACCTCCATTCGAGGTCCAATTTCCCAATTTATGAAAAACCCTATATTCTAAGAAAAACAAGAAATTCTACCATGAAAACCTTTGATTTCTATTGAAAAACATGTTTAATGAAGTTAGGAATTGAAAGAATTAAGTAAAAAGTGACTTACAATTGTTTTGATGAAGAAGGAATCCGTGAAGAATCGCAAATGGGTGTTTTTGGTTTGTAAAAAGTGAAGAAATGAACTGAAAATCGTGTTTTACAGGTCTCTGTGTTCGCATTTGCGAACATGGGTTCGCAATTGCGAACCCCGACCAATTTCTGGAGTTTGAAAAATAAGCTAAGGCTGGGAAGTTCGCATTTGCGAACTTTTGTTCGCATTTGCGAAGCCAAGGCAAATCTGGGGCTTCGCATTTGCGAACATTTGTTCGCATTTGCGAACCAGGCTGGAAAGGGCAGTGTTCGCATTTGCGAACTATTGTTCGCATTTGCGAACACGCATTTGCGAAGAATGCTTCACATTTGCGAAGCATGCCTTTTCACTGGAGGCCTCGCAATTGCGAGGTTTGGTTCGCATTTGCGAACCCAAAAGGTCCTGGGCACCCTTCGCATTTGCGACCAAGGGTTCGCATTTGCGAACCCTACCTTGACCTGCCACCTTCGCAATTGCGAGAAATACTTCGCAATTGCGAAGACAACAGCTGGGTGAAAAACTAGCAGTGCAAAAATTCAGAATTTCATCCAACGGCCTATCAAATCTTTACCCGAGCTCCCCGGCTCCAAACCAAACATGTACACAACATCAAAAACACATTATGAACTTGTTCGTGCGATCACATCGCCAATATCACATCGTTTTCATCAAATCAAGCCTCAAATTCATGATTTTCATACTTTTGGTTTTCAAAACTTTCAAACTTGGAACTCAAGGTCCAAAACATCTCAAACAACATCCGAATGTCACCAAACTTTACAGAAATCACATATATAATATTTAAGACTTGTACCGGGCATCGGAACCAAAATACGAGCCCGATACCAAGGTCAATTAATTCATTTACTTTAACAATTACTTCAAAAACAATTTCATAGAAAAATTCATAACTTGGGCTCTCGGCCTCATAATTCGACTCCGGACGCATGTCCAAGTCCCATATTTTCCTACGGACCTCTCGGGACCATCCAATCTCGGTCCGGATCCGTTTACCAAAAATGTTGACCGAAGTCAACCATATCAATATTAATATCATTTTTATCCAAATTTCTCATAGAATTCATATTTTCTATCACAAAAATCTTTCCGGCTACATGCTCGGATTGTGCACGTAAATCGAGGCAATATGGAATGAGGTTTTCCAGGCCTCAGAAGCTCGAAATGATTAATAAAAATAAGTGATGACCCTTTGGGTCATCACAATCTCCACCTCTAAAACAACCATTCGTCCTCGAACGGACAAAAGAAAGAAGTACCTGAGTCAGGAAACAATTGTGGGTAGCGGCTTCGCATATCAGACTCGGACTCCCAGGTCGATGCCTCAGGAAGCTGACCTCTCCACTGAACACGCACAGAAGGATAACTCTTCGACCTCAACTGTCGAACCCGTCGGTCTAGAATAGCCACCGGCTCCTCCTCGTAAGATAGATCATTGTCCAATTGGACAGTACTGAAGTCTAACACATGTGTGGGATCGCCGTGGTATCTCCGAAGCATAGATACGTGAAAAACTGGATGCACGGCTGATAAGCTAGGCGGCAAAGCTAATCTGTAAGCCACCCCTCCCACTCTGTCTAGAATCTCAAATGGACCAATATACCTAGGGCCGAGCTTGCCCTTCTTCCCGAACCTCATCACGCCCTTCATAGGCGACACTCGGAGCAATACTCGTTCACCAATCATGAAATCAACATCTCGAACCTTACGATCCGCATAAGTCTTCTGCCTCGACTGAGCTGAACGCAATCTCTCCTGAATAGTCTTGACCTTATCCAAGGCCTCCTGAACTAAGTCTGTACCCAACAACCGAGCCTCTCCCGGTTCAAACCATCCAACTGGTGATCGATATCGCCTACCATACAACGCCTCATACGGAGCCATCTGGATGCTAGATTGGTAACTGTTATTGTAGGCGAACTCTGCTAATGGCAGAAACTGGTCCCACGAGCCTCCGAAATCAATAACACAGGCTCGAAGCATGTCCTCTAGAATCTGAATAGTCCTCTCGGACTGGCCATCCGTCTGAGGATGAAATGCTGTACTCAACTGAACCTGGGTGCCTAACTCCTGCTGGACCGCTCTCCAGAACCGCGAGGTAAACTGCGTACCCCGATCAGAGATAATAGATACCGGCACTCCATGGAGACGAACAATCTCCCTAATGTAAACCTCCGCTAACCTCTCCGATGAGTAGGAGACAGATACTGGAATAAAGTGTGCTGACTTGGTCAGCCTATCAACAATGACCCAAATAGCATCAAATTTCCTCCGAGTCAAAGGAAGTCCAGTAACGAAGTCCATAGTGATCCGCTCCCATTTCCACTCGGGAATTTCAATCCTCCGGAATACACCACCAGGTCTCTGGTGCTCATATTTCACCTGCTGACAATTTAGACACCGAGCGACATACGCAACGATATCTTTCTTCATTCTACGCCACCAATAGTGCCGCCGTAAGTCCTGGTACATCTTCGCGGCGCCTGGGTGAATAGAATACCGCGAACTGTGGGCCTCTGCTAAGATCAACTCTCAAATTCCTTCGACATTGGGTACACAAACTCGACCCTGCAGTTTCAATACCCCATCATCATCTAGGTTTACCTGTGTGGCACCTCCCCACTGTACTGTATCCTTCAACTCACGCAAATGAGGATCATCAAATTGCCTCTCATGGATACGCTCAAATAAAGAAGAACGAGCGACCGTGCAGGCTAACACCTTGCTAGGCTCAGAAATGTCCAATCTCACGAACCGGTTGGCTAAGGCCTGGACATCTAGAGCTAATGGTCTCTGACTGACCGGAATGTATGCAAGGCTACCCATGCTGGCATACTTTCTACTCAATGCATCAGCCACCACATTGGCCTTACCTGGGTGATATAAGATAGTAACATCATAGTCCTTCAGCAACTCTAACTATCTCTGCTGGCGTAGATTCAACTCCTTTTGCTTGAACAAGTACTGTAGGCTTTTATGATCGGTGTACACCTCACATGTCACACCATATAGATAATGCCTCTAGATCTTTAAGGCATGAACCACTGCTGCTAACTCAAGATCATGAACTGGATAATTCTTCTCATGTATTTTTAACTGCCTCGAAGCATAAGCGATAACCTTACCATCCCGCATCAATACCGCTCCAAGCCCTGTACGAGATGCGTCACAATAAACTGTATAAGGCCCTGTACCTGTAGGTAGTACCAACACTGGTGTGGTGGTCAAGGCTGTCTTGAGCTTCTGAAAGTTCGCCTCACACTCCTCTAACCACCGAAACTGAACACCCTTCTGGGTCAACCTGGTCATCGGGGCTACAATAGAAGAAAACCCCTCTACAAAACGACGGTAGTAACCTGCTAATCCCAAGAAACTCCGGATCTCAGTCACTGAAGCTGGTCGAGGCCAATTCCGGACTGCCTCAATCTTCTTTGGGTCTACCTAAATACCTTCCACCGATACAATGTGACCCAGAAATGCTACCGAACTCAGCCAGAACTCACATTTAGAAAATTTGGCATATAGCTGGTTATCTTTCAGAGTCTGAAGAACCACTCTGAGGTGTTGCTCGTGCTCTTCCTGGCTACGGGAGTACACCAGGATGTCATCTATAAAGACTATCACGAACAGATCTAAGTAAGGCCTGAATACCCGATTCATCAACTCCATGAATGCTGCTGGGGCATTGGTCAACCCTAAGGACATGACCAAGAACTCATAATGCCCATATCTAGAGCAAAAGGTTGTCTTAGGAATGTCAGCCGCCCTGATCTTCAGCTGATGGTAGCCTGACCTCAAGTCTATCTTAGAGAATACCCTCGCTCCCTGGAGCCGGTCAAACAAATCATCAATCCTCGGCAGTGGATACTTATTCTTTATTGTCACTTTGTTTAATTTCCGGTAATCAATACACATCCGCATCGAGCCATCTTTCTTCTTTACAAATAGTATAGGTGCTCCCCAGGGGGAAACACTAGGCCTGATAAAGCCTTTCTCAAGAAGGTCTTGCAACTGATCTTTCAACTCTTTTAGCTCCGGCGGGACCATGCGATAAGGTGGAATAGAGATGGGCTGAGTGCCCGGTGCCAGATCAATACAGAAATCAATATCCCTGTCGGGTAGCATGCCCGGCAGGTCTGAAGGAAAAACCTCAGGAAACTCTCGTGCAATAGGGACTGACTCAATGGAAGGAACTTCTGCGCTGGAATCACGAACATAAGCCAGATAAGCTAGACACCCCTTCTCGACCATGCGTCGAGCCTTAACATAGGAAATAACAGTGCAAACGGAGTGGCTTGAGGTACCTTTCCACTCTAATCGGGGTGATTCTGGCAAGGCTAAGGTCACCGTCTTAGCATGACAATCTAGAATAGCATGGTATGGGGACAACCAGTCCATCCCCAATATGACATCAAAATCTACCATATCCAAAAGCAACAGATCAACACGGGTCTCAAGACCCCCAAATATAACTACGCATGAACGATGCACCCGATCGACTACAATGAAGTCACCCACTGGTGTAGCCACATAAACTGGAATATCCAGAGCATAGCTGGGCACGACCAAATACGGTGCGAAGTAGGATGACACATAGGAATATGTAGATCCAGGGTCAAATAATACTGAAGCACCTCTGCCACACACAAGAATAGTACATGTAATCACAGCATCTAATGCCTCTGCCTCTGGCCTGGCTGGTAAAGCATAGAATCGGGGATCTGCACCTCCCCTCTGAGCTGCGTCTCTAGGACGACCATCAACTGGCTGACCTCTACCTCTGGCCGGACGGTCTCCACCTCTACGGTCTCGACCTCCACCTCTATAATCTCTACCCCCGCCTCTGGCTGGCTGGGCAGGCTGAGGGTCAGCTGGGGCCTGAATCATAGGACGAGGACCTCGCTGCTGAGAGTTGCCCGCTGCTAGAGGGCAATACCTGATAAAATGACCCGGGTCACCACAACCGTAGCAACTCTTAGACTGATAGGGCTGCTGGCCCTGACGACCTGAATGGCCTCCACGAACACTCTGAAGAGGTTGAGCATTAATAGGAGGCTGGTCTGAATAATGCCCACGAAAACCACGATCACCTGGTCCACCCTGTGAAGCCTGAAGGGCGGAATGAAAAGGCCTGGAAGACTGGCCTCTATCAAAGGATTCTCTGCCACCAGAGGAAGAACTACCAAACCTGCTCGAATGACGAGGCCTCTTATCTGAAGAATAACCGCCTCCCCTAGCAAGAGCCATCTCAACTCTGCGTGCTACATTAGCTGCCTCCTGAAATGATATGTCACTCCCCACGCCCATAGCCATCTAGAGTCTAATTGGCTGATTAAGCCCATCTATAAACCTGCGGACCCTCTCCCGCTCTGTGGGAAGTATCACCACCGCATGACGAGCCAAATCGACAAATCTCGTCTCATACCGTGTGACCATCATAGTGCCCTGATGGAGGCGCTCAAACTGCCTCCGAAGTACATCCCTCTGAGTAGCAGGGAGAAACTTCTCCATAAATAGTTCCGCAAACTGATCCCATGATAAAGCTGGGGACCCTGATGGTCGAGTCAAGCAATAATCTCTCCACCAAGTCTTGGCGGATCCTGCAAGCCTGAATGTACAGAAGTCAACTCCATTTGACTCCACAATCCCCAAAGTCTTGAGAATCTCATGGCAACTGAATAAGAAGTCCTGAGGATCCTCTGATGTGGCTCCGCTGAATGTAGTGGTAAATAGCTTGGAGAACCGATCAAGTCTCCATAAAGAATCAGAAGTCATGGCCGCTCCATCTCCGGCATGAGCCGTGGTACCTGACTGAGTGGCCACAGCTGGCTGAACCACTGGTGCCTGAGGCTGAGGAGCTACTGGCTCCGGAGTACGAGCAATAGGAGTCTGGGCCCCTCCTCCAGCCTGAGAAGCGGCTGGTGCAACTGATAATAAGCCCGCTCTAGCAATGCTGTCCATAAACCCTGCTATTCTGACCAAAGCATCCCGAGATCCGGGGTAAATAAAGCCTCTTCTGGGACCTGAGCTGGGCCCACTGGAGCTGCTGGGACTGGAACCTCCTCGTCAATCTCAATATGAGGCTCCACCTCTGGAGTAGCTGCCTGGGGCTGAGCTTTACCCCTACCACGGCCTCTGTTATGGCCTTGGCCCCTGCCCCTCACGGGAGCTGCCTGGGGCTCGGGCTGCTGGTCAGCGGACGAAGAAGCGCGTGTCCTCACCATCTGCGAAAGGACAGAATAGAAATTCAATCCGTAATTGAGGAACAAGTCGCACGACAAGAAAGAACAAATGAGAGACTCTTTCCTAACTCAATAGACTCTGGAGGACAAGTACAGACGTCTCCGTACCTACCTCTCAAACTCTACTAAGCTTGTTCGTGAGTGGTGAGACATATGTAACCTAGAGCTTTGATACCAACTTGTCACGACCCGGATTTTCCCCCAACATCAGGATCGTGATGGCGCCTACTCGTGGTAGCTAGGCAAGCCACTGTATTCATACTATCCCGTTTTTAACACAATTTTAATTAAATAAATGCGGAATACTTTATCGAAATAGAAATAACTAATTACAAGATGAAAATCATACTGAAATCCTCTACCCAAGACGTGGAGTCACCAACTCACGAACTACTACTGAATACTACACATAAGAGTTTGAAAGAAATATAACATAATTCTGTTTATCTCGGAACAAAGAGACTACGGCTAGTAACATAAATACAGAGAGAGACGCCGGGCCTGCGGACGTCTGCAAGCTACCTCGGTCTCAAATGTGATCAACTCCCACACAATCGATTTACTGCTGCTGCTCCTGATCGTAACCTGGACCTGTTCAAAAACGCACCGAAGTGTAGTATCAGCACAACCGACCCCATGTGCTGGTAAGTGCCTGGCCTATCCCGGCGAAGTAGTGACAAGCCTAGGACCAGACACCCACATAAACCTGTGCAATTCAATATATATGTATACCACAGAATAACATGAAATAACCAGGTAATAACACAATAAGGAATATCTCAAAGAATTCAACAATTAACAACAGTTAATAAATTCACAAGGAAAAAAAACAAAGTATAATGGAAACACAAGTAATATCAAGTCAAGGAATAGCAAGCAGTTGCACGGCATCACCCTTCGTGCTTTTACTCTCATCCTCACCAAATAAGCAAATAAAGTACATGGCATCACCCTTCGTGCTTTTACTCTCATCCTCACATCCATAGTACGGCATGATCCTTCGTACATGGTTCAATAACAGGGCACGGCATGATCCTTCGTGCATAATCAATAAAACATGGCACGGCATTAACCTTCGTGCATAAATAAATAAACATGGCACGGCATCACCCTTCGTGCATTATCACTCTTCCTCACCCAAAATAACAATCACAGTTAAGGGCAGAGAAAGAAACAACAATTCATAAATCGTCCCAACAAGGGCAATCAATAATTATCTTCACAACAAGTCCCAACAAGGGAGAACAATAACGATTCACATGTAATATATCTCAAAATATCATTTTCCAACGACTCACGGTCATACTAGACGCCGGTGTATGGATGCTTGTCACCACAGCCCATACACCGCACTCGATCACATAACACATAACACATAATCCTATTCCCTCAAGCTAGGATAGAACAAACACTTACCTCGAATGTTTATGAAGAATTCAATCCGTGGAAATGTCTTTTTCTTTCAAATTTGGCTCCAATCCAATCGTATCTATACACAATTGATTTAATATCATCAATACTACTCAACGAACTAATTCATAAGGCCAATTACAACTTTTACAACATTCTGCCCAGTGGAATAGTGAATTTTGACCCCGGGCCCACATGGTCGGAACTCGGGGTTAGGACCAAAATCCGGTTACCCATCCCCTCACGAGTTCATGTATATGATTTGTTTCAAAATCGGACCTCAATTCGAGGTCCAATTTCCCAATTTATGAAAAACCCTATATTCTAACAAAAACAAGAAATTCTACCATGAAAACCTTTGATTTCTATTGAAAAACATGTTTAATGAAGTTAGGAATTGAAAGAATTAAGTAAAAAGTGACTTACAATTAATTTTGATGAAGAAGGAATCCGTGAAGAATCGCAAATGGGTGTTTTTGGTTTGTAAAAAGTGAAGAAATGAACTGAAAATCGTGTTTTACAGGTCTCTGTGTTCGCATTTGCGAACATGGGTTCACAATTGCGAACCCCGACCAATTTCTGGAGTTTGAAAAATAAGCTAAGGCTGGGAAGTTCGCATTTGCGAACTTTTATTCGCATTTGCGAAGCCAAGGCAAATCTTGGGGCTTCGCATTTGCGAACATTTGTTAGCATTTGCGAACCAGGCTGGCCTCCAGGGACCTTCGCATTTGCGAACATTTGTTCGCATTTGCGAACGAGGCTAGGCTGAGGGACCTTCGCATTTGCGAAGAATGCTTCGCATTTGCGAAGCATGCCTTTTCATTGGAGGCCTCGCAATTGCGAGGTTTGGTTCGCATTTGCGAACCCAAACGGTCCTGGGCACCCTTCGCATTTGCGACCAAGGGTTCGCATTTGCGAACCCTGCCTTGACCTGCCACCTTCGCAATTGCGAGAAATACTTTGCAATTGCGAAGACAATAGCTCGGTGAAAAACCAGCAGTGCAAAAATTCAGAATTTCATCCAACGGCCTATCAAATCTTTACCCGAGCTCCCCGGGCTCCAAACCAAACATGTACACAATATCAAAAACACATTATGAACTTGTTCGTGCGATCACATCGCCAATATCACATCGTTTTCATCAAATCAATCCTCAAATACATGATTTTCATACTTTTGGTTTTCAAAACTTTCAAACTTGGAACTCAAGGTCCAAAACATCTCAAACGACATTCGAATGTCACCAAACTTTATAGAAATCACATATATAATATTTAAGACTTGTACCGGGCGTCGGAACCAAAATACGAGCCCGATACCAAGGTCAATTAATTCATTTCCTTTAACAATTACTTAAAAAACAATTTCATAGAAAAATTCATAACTTGGGCTCTCGGCCTCGAATTCGACTCCGGACGCATGTCCAAGTCCCATATTTTCCTACGGACCTCTCGGGACCATCCAATCTCGGGTCCGGATCCGTTTACCAAAAATGTTGACCGAAGTCAACCATATCAATATTAATATCATTTTTATCCAAATTTCTCATAGAATTCATATTTTCTATCATAAAAATCTTTCCGGCTACATGCTCGGATTGTACACGTAAATCAAGGCAACATGGAATGAGGTTTTCCAGGCCTCAGAAGCTCGAAATGATTAATAAAAATAAGTGATGACCCTTTGGGTCGTCACACTACTGAAGACCAGGAATCACGATAGGCACTGTCGGTGCCTGAACGGGTGCTGCTGGAGCATCTCCAGCTGGAGGCTAGTCCTGAATAGGGGCAACTAGTGCGTTAACTAGTACTACCCCTACTGCTCTACCTCGACCATGACCACGGCCGTGTCCACGGCCTCTAGCAGGTGGCAATGGTGGCCGTCTTCCACATCCAGTAGCACGTGTTCTTGCCATCTATGAGAGAATAAAATACATAAGTTTAGTTCTCTAAACAACAAAGTCGCACGACAAGAGTTCAAAAATATGAAGTGTTTCCTAAAGGTTCTGCAGCCTCTCGAGGATAAATACAGACGTCTCTGTACCGATCCGCGAGACTCTACTAACTGGCTCATGGCTCATAAGGTGTAGTAACCTAGGCTCTGATACCAACTTGTCACAACCCCAAACCCGATCATGATGGCGCCCAACACAACTGATAGGCAAGCCTAATTAATTACACTCTCAACCCGAGCATGAAGCTCAAAACCATTTATTTGAAAATCATTAACAGCAATAAAGCTAAAAGTATTACTGATAGATAGACATAAGCTGAATATCACAATAATACGGAATATACTCCCAAAGACCTGGGGGTCACGAGTCTAGAGCCTCTAACAATATAGTGTAGTAAAACTCCAATAATACATAGGTTCAAAGCTGCGAAAAAGTAATAATATGGACAGGGGAAGAGTCGGGTCTTGCGGATGTCAGGAAGCTACCTCAAAAACTCCGAATAGACTCTGAAAGCAGCAAGGTAACTCTGCTAAGCGCCCGAGGTACCTAGATTTGCACACATGGTGCATGGAGTAAAGTGAGTTCATCCAACTCAATGGTAATAGACATGTATAAGGACTGACAGTAACAAATCCCAATATATAACAAAGTAAAGCTACAATCAATACTGCTACACATTTATCAGTGTAATAACAACGATTTATGACAGATAATACAGGCAGATAGGAATGTATGAATGCAATGCAATGCACATGAACGTTGCGTCGTGCAGCCCAATCCATTTGAGTAATCGTGCTCACTGTGGGGGTTCAGACTCCGGAGGGGCTCCTACAGCCCAAACACAATATTATCGTAACATACATTGTGGCGTGCGGCCCAATCCACTATCAGTCCAGCTATATGCATGCAAGCCATACGGGGCACAGTCAAACTTACCATTTTTAGTTCCAATTATCAAAAATTATAAATTAGGTGTTTAAAACCTTAAAATTTTACTAGCCATTCCGAGAGAATGTTTAACTCAAGAATGATATCATGGAAATAGTGATAATAATCCCTGCGGGATCCAAATAACTGGCACGCAGCCCAAATATATCCATAACCATCCAAGTAGGAGGTTTACCAGCTAATTTCTAGCGAACAACACCGTACGGCATCACTCGGGCGGACTAAACCATATTCCCTAATCACAATCGACCCCGCACTCACTGTAGAGTACATGTCTGGTCTCAATATAGCGTCACATTGTGATATTCGGAGGTTTCAAACCCTCGGTTCAACATCTACATCTATTACTCAACTCAACCGGTCACGAGACCGGTCTGCTAAGCCTTTCCCTCTTGAATCAACCTCCCCAGGCGCCGAATCTGATCAATACCACAAGGAATGTGTTATAATAAGCTAATAGAACGTAACCCAATCGAAAGAACTCGAAAAACACCCAAAACACGAAGTTGGCAAAACCCAAGCCCTGGACCCACTTCTCAAAAAATTATAAAATTTACATTTCCGAAAACCTCGTCTCGCCACGAGTCCGTACATATAAAATTCATCAAAATCGAAGTTCAAATGCCCATTCAAATTCCAATTTTACATTTCCAAAAACCAAGCCCTAGTTTCTTCATTTTTTACCCAAATTTCAAAGAATTCAAGGATGAATCTTCAATTAAATGGTGTTTCTAGGCCATAGGACTTACCTTCAATTGATTTCCAGTCAAAACCCTCAACATCCCACGTCAAAAGCTCCCAAGGTTGCTTAAAATGGTTAAAAATAGACTTGGCTCACGGATGAAATGTTTATAAACCCTTTGGTCCAGCCCTGAAATCTTTCATCACGTTCGTGACCACCACCTCGCGAACGCGAAGACCAATATTTTAAAAATTCAAAAATACTCTACGCGAACGCGATGCACACCTAGACTCTCTCACGCGACTGCAGCACCACCATCGCGAACGCAATGCTTTAACTAAACTGGGCTCCCAAGCCCTCTTACGCGAACGCGTGCAATCCTCTCGCGAACACGATGGCCCACCTTCCAGGGCTATGCGAACGCGATCAACCAATATCCTTGACTACGCGAACGCGGCCTTCCCTATGCGAACACGAAGGATAATCCCCAAACTCTCCAAATTACTCTACGCATTCACATTACTCCCCACGCGAACGCACTGAAGAAATGTTCTGCAACACCCAATAGAAAATATTTGATATCTTCAAAACCAAAAAGGGTCCGTTTGGTCACCTAAAATCAGCCCGAGGCCCCCGTAACCTCAACCAAAAACACCAACCTACTCCAAATCATCATACGAACTTGTTCCAATCATCAAAACATGCCCATCAACACAAAATTCATCAAATCACAATGGATTCAAGCCTAAGTTAAACTAAAACTTCCGAAACTCACACTTGATCAAAAACCCGACCAAACAACGTCCGAATGACTTGAAAATTTACTGACATATCTAAAATCACCAAATGAAGCTAGTACAACTCTCAGAATTCTATTTCGACCCTCGGATCAAAATCTCACCTATCAATCGAAATTCGCCAAAATTCAAACTTTGTCAATTCAAGCCTAATTCTACATCGGGCCTCCAAATTCGATTCCGAACGCACTCCTAAGTCACAAATCATCCCCCGAAGCTATCTGAACCATCAGAATTCACATCCGAGCCCTCTAACCACATAGTCAACTTTCAGATGACTTTTCTAAAACAAGCTTTATTCTAAGAGGCTAAGTGCCTCATTTCCAACTAAAACAAACTCAATTTCACCCGATCAATTCAAATACCAATATTAAACACATGAAGCAACACAATAAGGGAGAAATGGGGTGGTAACTCACGTGACTAAGGGTAGGGTCATCACAGCAAAGTGCACCAGTGTTTTTTTTTAAATAGAACAATTCATTACGGGATTTCTTCACTTCTTCTCACGAGCTCCCTTCTCCATCAAGCCCTAGGACTCTATTGAAGCTCCCCTCTTTCAAGACCCTTGGGTAAGTAATTCCCCACCTAATTCCTTCACTTTCATTCATTCATTGGTGAATTCCTAAGCTTAAAACCGTGAAATCAAAGTAGAAATTAGGGCTTTTGGGTAGAGTTAAGTTTTTGAGAACTTTGGGCGATTCAACCTCAATATGGGGTCGACATTTAAAAAAATTATATATTTAAACTCATGGGGTTATGGATGACTAGATTTTGGTCCGAGCCTCGTGTTTGGACCATGTAGGCCTACTGACGAATTTTGGTGTATTTGGAAGAATGCTTGAAAACTCATTTCTAGGTTGTGGGATTATGTTGTTGAGTCTTTATTGATGCTATTGAATTAATTCTGCCTAGATATCATTGTTTCGAAGCCAGATTGTAGAGAAAAGGCGGTAATTGATGATTGATTGCTATTCTTTAGACCTAGGTAAATGTTTGATCTATCTTTGGCTTGAGGGGATAGGATTCGAGTATTATTAACTATTAATTTCTAAATGATCGAGTATGGTGTATAGGCATGGTGACGAGTATCTATACACCGGTGACTAGCATGACTGTGGGTCCTTGTTGGTACTTGTTTTGGAATACTTTGGGACTCTTTCAAGCTAATTAATGATTTTGTTTCATAATGTGAAAAGTTTGAGGATTAACTATGAATTGTGAATTCTTTGTAGCGTTGGCTCGAATGATTAAAATACTATCGAGTAAGAAATGGAAGAAATGGAAAGAGATATGATTAATCCATTATCTGGATGGGTTGAGTATATTGATTATCTCCCTATTCGGGAAATGAAACTTGTTATTATTGCTCCCTTGCCGGGATTTGACGGTTTACTTGTGTTTTCCCCTGCTGGGATTTCTATTACTTTTGGCTATCCCCTCGCACCCATTATTTGTGATTGTTGTTTGGGTGAGGTTAAGTGATAAAGAACGATGGGTGATGCTTTCAATGATTGCTTGATTACATTTGCACGAAGGATCATTTCGTGCTATGTTTTGATTATATTATGCATGAAGGAACATTATGTGCCATGCCGTGCTTATTAACGCACATAGGAACATTCTGTGCCATGTTTGATTACTATTGCATGAAGGAACATTTCTTGCCATGTTTTGATTATTAATGCGCGAACATTTCGTGTCATGTTTGACTATTCAGACTTTTTTATAGCACTTTTCAGTGGATCGTGAGATAGTGACTCTAGTTCTTGGATAGTGAAATATTTAACTTTCGCATTGTTGGTTTCCAGTTAGCTTATGTTTTAAAAGACTTCTGCATTTAATCAAAACTTGTTATTTCATTATTGTCGTATTGTTATCCAAAGATGTTTAAATACTTGGCTTGCCTAGCTCCGACAGTAGGTACCATCATAACTCCTAATCGTGGAAAATCCATGATTGCGCATGATATATGTAGTTGAGCTTAGCCATTTCATGATTTATTTCTAAGAATGTGAAAGAAAGGGAGTGATGAAATAAATATGATTAAAAGCATGATTTTGACTTACATTGTAACTATTGTTTAATTGCATTATCCATGTTTTATATTGTACATTATTATTATGATATTATCTTTACCTAGTAGGCATCAAGTCGACCTCTCATGCTATGTACCCATGCTTCGCTTCTGTACTTAAATGTATAGGGTCTGAGGCTGATTCATATAGTTATTGGTCCGGTGCACACCAGTGAGTTGCGGAAGAGACTTCTATGATGAGCTACTTTCCTTCCTACGCCACTCAGCAGCCGGATGGACCTTCTTTGTATTTTTGCTATATTTCCTTATTTCAGAAAGTAGGAGGGATGTTGTTGTACATTCTACTAGATGCACGTACTTCTGACACCAGGTCTTGGCATACATAGAAGTAAATATTTATTTTGGGGTTGTATAACTATTTTTGGTTACATTATTGATCTTTACTGGTCTTGACTTTAAATTTGAGAAATCTATTAAAATTATTTTTGGCAAAGGTAAAATGAGAACTTAATTCACAAATTCCGCAGTCGGCTGGCCTGACGACGGTGTCTGGCGCTATCATGACCTGTTAGGGAAAATAGGCCGTGACAGTTATTCTCTCACCACTTTTTTTTGTCTCAATATTATATGGATTTTATGAAATTAATTTTAGGGCGTTTAATATATTTTAGTTTTAAGCCACCAGTTCCTTTGAGTCGCTCTCATTAATGATAAATGATTTTTTATAGATCAGTGCCCCATGAACGTGATTCAACCAACTTCATTCATATTTAGTTACTAAATAACACATTTATTGATTATTATCTTATCTTAATTGAAGCATTATAAAATTTGATTGAGAATATTAGGGATGGACAATAGACATGTGGCTCCAGTAGGAGACTAGTAAAACTTTAATTTAGGTCCCCAAATTTTTTTAATAATGGATTTTATGATTTTATTTCAAGTTAGAAATATTAACATTTGCAAAAAAAATAAGAAATAAACCTTGGAAAAATAAAAGAAAGAAAGAATGAAAGACTGACTATCTTCTCTTTAACACTAAATTTTTTTTATAACGTTGAATTAAATTGCTTAAATCTTGATATTAGAAAAGATATTTTTTTAAAATAATATCAAAGGTAACAGATTGAAGATACATTTCAAACATCTAATTTATTTAAGTTAACTCTTACTAATATAAATGATATTACTACTATCTAAAGCTAAAGGTTTCATCAATTAAGAATGTTATACTAGAAATAACAAGTATAAAAAATGGCAACATTAACTTTTTTTCTTCACATGTATGAGTATATATACCAACAAAAAAAGTATAAGACTTCTTATTAAAATTCGCTTTAAGCCATTAAATTTATGAACCCGCCCTTGATGATTGAATACGTATATGCTACTTTCAAAGGGAAACTAAACAAATTATGTAACTGCAAAGGGGAATATAGGTATTGGCAAACCTAAGGACTTTTAGAGCCTGTTTGGATTAGCTGGAAAAAAGTAGCTTTTAAGCACTTTGCTTAAAAGCAGCTTTTAAGTGCTGAAACTTATTTTATAAATAAGCAGTTATCTGTTTGGATAAAAGTGCTGAAACTTAAAAAAAGTTGTTGAAGTGTTTGGTAAATAAAGTGCTGGTATGAACTTTTTTCTGTTAAAAAGACAAAAATATCCTTAAAGCTGTTAACATTATAAAAGGAGTTTATTACTATAATATATTTGATTTATAAGTAATGCCAACAAAAATTAATTCATATTTTTGTTTAAATAATAAAAATTAAATAAAAGTTAGGATATTATATGCAAATTTCAAGAGAACAAAACGAAATTCCAAACACTTAATTGAAATGTAAAATAATTAACATCAGTGTTTCAAAAGATACATACAACTACAAGTATCAAGGTTCACAAATTTCATTAGCAATCAAATCGCGAAGACCCATCCAAACAAGATCACTTTGCTCTTCCACATTTCCGGCATTTATATTGTTATTAGCTCTCAAAGATGTACCAACATCAGGATCAACAGATGGAACATATCTCTCATTCTTAGCTGTTCGGAATGCATCATCTATATTGCATTTCTTTCTAATATAGTTATGAATGGCCATAGTAGCAAGTACGATATCTCTTTGAGTGTCAATGTGATAGAAAGGCATGTCTCGCAAAATTGACCATCTTGCTTTCCAAACTCCAAATGTTCGCTCAACAATATTTCTACAAGAAGAATGCAAATAGTTAAATTTTTCAATTCGCCCTCTTGGTTCTCGCAATTGTCTTGTTGCACCGCGGCGGAATTGTGCTAGGTGATATCTCACATTATCTCCTTTGTATGGAGCCATATATCCCTTCATGTGGGGATATCCTGCATCAACTAGATAACACTTATTCCCAATTGGACGTGGAAAGTTAAGTTCTGGTCTACGAAGGGCCTCACCAAATATACGACTATCGTGAGCTGCTCCTTCCCACCCAGCCCATGCAAATGTAAAACACATATTAAAATCTACGACAACAAGAATATTTTGAGTCGGATAACCTTTACGTCCAATATATGGTATCTCTTGACCTTGCGGTAATCTTGCTTTAACATGTGTGCCATCAAGTGCTCCAATACAATCCTATAAATTTAACTTAAGTTAGTAATACTTATAGAAGTTAAGTTATAAATTTAATAAAAATAATTATGTAAAAATATTTCTTACTCTAAAGAAAGGGAGATATTGACCATTACATGGCTTGTGAGCTCCTGCACCATCATTATAATTTTGATGTGGTCTAATTATATCTCTTGCAAGCTTACAAATCGCCTTTAAAACACTATGAAAGTGTCTATGAATTGTTTCTCCCGAATGTTGAAAGATTTCCTGTATCAATCGATTTCCAGCTCCGTGTGCACAAGTCATCAAGAACATGCCTAACATCTCGTGTATAGACATTCCACGTGTGGGTTTATGTCACGACCCAAACCCTGGTCGTGATGGCGCCCAACACAATGCTAGGCAAGCCCGACCATATTATCCCTTAAACCAGCCAATTATTAAATAAATTAAACTTAAACAGTAGTTAGTCATAACAGGTGATAACCGAAACGTAAAACATACAAAATACGGTCCCAAACATATCGTGGTGTCACGAGACTGAGCCTCTACAGAATAGCATCCTAATACAACCAAGTCTAGGCAAATAGGAAATCGACAAGATGCTAAAGAAGGAGAAAACAAGCTCTACGGACGTTGGCAGCTACCTCGTAATCTCCGCAAAAGTAGATAAAGATCAGCAGCTACAATGTCTCAACTGCTCTCGGGCACCTGTGGATCTGCACAGATAGTGCAGGGGAGTGGGGTGAGTATATTTCAACTCAGTGAGTAACAATAATAAATAATAACTGAAGGTAAGAAATCCTGTGCTATCACTTAGCAGTTCTAAGGCAACCCTCACAGGTTCGTCATCACTATAGTAGTACTCTAACCTCAATCTACGTTTATCTCTACAAGATTCTTACTCTGATCCAACCCTCACTCGTACCTCTACGGTGTACGGCCATCTCAGCATATAAAGACACATACCTCTGTCTATAATGTATAAATATTTAAGTAGATAGTAGGACATAATTAAGTATAATGCTGCGGCGTGCAGCCCGCTCCAATACATATACCGCTGCGGCGCGCAGCCCGCTCCATTTAACGTCGACGGCGCTCACTGGGGGTGTATACATACTTCGGAGGGGCTCCCTAGGCCCAAGCACTATTATACTACGGCGTGCAGCCCGATCCACACATGTATTACTGCGGCGTGCAGTCCGATCCAATATATATATATATGTATATATATTTATACTGCTGCGGCGCGCAGCCCGATCCCATAATATACACCAGTGCTCACTGAGAATGTGTGCAGACTCAGACTCCGAAGGGGCTCCTACAGCCCAAGCGCAATAATACCGCGGCGTGCAATCCGTCCCACATGTATATTACATGTATATTACATGTATATTACTGCGGCGTGCAGTCCGATCCAATATATATACTGCTGCGGCGTGCAGCCCGATCCAATATAGGTATATATACCTCTCATGCCCAATATAATATATCACAATGGGTCCTTGACCCTGTCTCAGTTAATATAGACTTGGCCTTTCAGGCCCAATATAACATCTCATAGTGGGTCCTTGACCCTATCTCATCTCAATCGGTATAGACTTGGCCTTTCAGGCCCACTCAGCTAGAACAGGGAATTCCACCCTAGATAATCTCTCTCAATGTACACATCTAGTACGGGCTCATATTATGCTATACAACTAGAGCTACGGCTGAGTGTATGTTTCCAACACGATATAAGGGTCACCTAGCTCTATAGGTTCCCTAATGCTCTACAGATCGGCACAAGGCCCCAAACATGGCTTTTAGCCCTATTGTACAGTTGTAATATCAGTAACAGTCATACTATACAGTATTCTATTAACCGGGAAGGACTAAGTCCGCACCCTCAATCATAATGTCACCACGCCCGTCATAGAACGCGTGTCTCATCTCAATATAGCACTGTGAAGTGCTAGTACGGGGTTTCAAACCCTCAGGTACATTGTTTACTACTACCACTCACCTCGAACCGGTAGAAGCTTCAATCCGCCTTGCGCTTGCCTCGCAAATCAATCTCCTCGGGTGCCAAATCTGCTCAAAATCATAGGGAATGCATCAATATACGCTAATTTCACGAAAATTCATTCGAAATAACCCAATTTATATCAAAACCCACAAGTTGTCAAAACCCGACTTTTGGCACACTTGTCGAAAAATTACGAAAATCACATATTCGGAATCCTCATCTCGATACGAGTCTAGGCATATAACATTTACCAAAATCGGACTCCATTTGCCCACTCAAATCAGTGTTTTTCTTAAATTTAGGCCTAGGGCTCAAACCCACCTTTAATCTTCCATTTACAGAAATTTAACCCACGATTTCATGTTAAAATGATGTAATTAAGCCACAAAACTTACCTCCGACGAATCCCCAATGAATTACCAGCAATTCCCGTGAGTTTCTCTCTCTAGAACTCAAAAATGGAGGGTTCATGAATGAAACCCGTAACTCTCTATTTCTGGATTAAATTCACTGCCAGAACTTCTTATTCTACGCGATCGCGACTCGCTTCACGCGATCGCGATGGTCAAAAACTCGGCCTCACGCGATCGTGACTTCCCTCACGTGATCACGATGCACAATCTCCCGGCTTCACGCGATCGCGTCCTTATTCCTGCGATCGCGTAGCACATTTTTCCCTGGACCCATTTCTCTTCTACGCGATCGCGTAGATGGTCCTGCGATCGCGATGTGCACCCGTTTAATTCTACGCGATCGCGACCTGTTACCCTGCGATCGCGATGCCCTAGCCTCCAGCTCTACGCGATCGCATCCCCCTCCCCGCGATCGCGGAGAGCAAATGCCTGCTGCGTTTATGACAGCAACCAGCTTTCTCTTTTCTTCCAAAAATGGTCCGTTTGGACCCCCGGATTCATCCCGAGACCCCGGGACCCCAACGAAAACCACCAACATACTCCAAAACATGATACGAACTTGTTCCAACAATAAAAACACCATACTAAACATCAAAATCTCCATTTACTCACGGATTCAAGCCTAAGTTTCTTCAAAACTTTCAAAACTAACATTCAATCCAAAACCCGATCAAACGATGTCCGAATGACCTGAAAATTTGCGGACACATCCAAAATCACATAACGAAGCTACAGAAATTGTCGGAATTCCATTCCGACCCCCGGATCAAAATATCGCCTACCATCCGGTTTTCGCCAAAAATCAACTTTCGCTAATTCAAGCCTAAAACTACACCGGACCTCCGAATTCAATTCCGATTGTTCTCCTAAGTCATAAATGATCCCCCGGAACTAGTCGAATCATCAGAATCCGATTCCGAGCACTCTAACTCAATAGTCAACTCTTGGTTGACTTTTCATATTCAAGCTTTCTTCGAACATGCTATTTGTTTCATTTTCAATCCAATTTACTTCTAACTCACCCGATAGAGTCTAACACTGATATAAAATCATAAAACATGCATTTACAACATAACGGGGTGGTAATTTCCGTGACGACGGGCCGGGTCGTCACATTCTCCCCAACTTAAACAAACGCTCGTCCTCGAGCGGGTCAAGAAACATACCTGAAGTCTCGAATAGCTGAGGGTATCTGCTCCGCATCTCCTGCTCAACCTCCCAAGTAGCCTCCTCTACGGGTCGACCTCTCCACTGAACCTTAACCGATGCAATCTCCTTCGACCTCAACTTCCTTACTTGGCGACCCAAAATAGCAATAGGCTCCACATTATAGGATAGATCACCATCAAGCTGAATGGTACCGAAGTCTAATACATTAGACGGATCTCCAATGTACTTCCGGAGCATAGACACATGGAATACTGGATGAACGCTGGATAAGCTGGGTGGCAAGGCTAACTCATATGCCACCTCTCCAACTCTCCCGAGTATCTCAAAAGGACCAATGTACCTGGGACTCAACTTCCCTTTCCTCCCGAACCTCATGACACCCTTCATGGGTGAAACCTTCAACAATACTCTATCACCAACCATGAAAGACAACTCTCGAACCCTACGGTCCGCATAACTCTTCTGGCGAGACTGTGCTGTGCGAAGCCTCTCCTGGATCAACTTCGCTCTATCCAGAGCGTCCCGAACTAACTCGGTCCCTATCAATCTATCCTTACCAGGCTCAAACCATCCCACGGGGGATATACACCGTCTGCCATACAATGCCTCGTACGGGGCCATCTGAATACTCGACTGGTAGCTGTTGTTGTAGGCAAACTCAGCAATTGGTAAGAATTCATCCCACGAACCACCAAAGTCAATCACACATGCCCACAACATATCCTCCAGGATCTGAATAGTACGCTCAGACTGCCCGTCTGTCTGGGGGTGAAATGCTGTACTCAACTCAACCCTCGTACCCATCTCTCGCTGAAATGCTCTCCAAAATTGAGAAGTGAACTGAGTGCCTCTGTTAGATATAATAGACACTGGGACCCCATGCAACCAGATAATCTCCCGAATAAAGATTGCTGCCAACCGCTCCGATGAGTGAGTAGTACTAACTGGGATGAAATGTGCGGACTTAGTCAGCCGATCAACAATCACCCATACGGAATCAAACTTCCTCGCTGTCCGAGGGAGTCCAGTAACAAAATCCATGGTGATCCTCTCCCATTTCCACTCGGGAATAACCATACGCTGAAGAACACCGCCCGGTCTCTGATGCTCATATTTGACCTGCTGGCAATTGAGGCACTTAGCTACATGCCTAACAATATACATCTTCATTCTCCTCCACCAGTAGTGCTGTCTCAAGTCTTGGTACATCTTTGCGGCACCTGGGTGAATAGAGTACCGCGAACTGTGTGCCTCCTCAAGTATCAACTCCCGCAAACCATCAACATTGGGCACGCATATACGGCCCTGCATCCTCAAAACACCATCACTGTCGATAGTCACATCTCTAACATCATTATGCTGCACTCTGTCCTTAAGGACAAGCAAATGTGGGTCATCATACTGTCGCTCCTTGATGCGATCATATAAGGAAGATCGAGAAACAACACAAGCCAACACTCGACTCGGCTCCGAAATATCTAATCTCACTAGCCGATTGGCTAGGGCCTGAACATCATAAGCAAATGGCCTCTCCCCAACTGGGACGAAAGCTAGGCTGCCCATGCTAACCGCCTTCCGACTCAAGGCATCGGCCACCACATTGGCCTTTCCCGGATGATACAAAATAGTGATGTCATAATCTTTAAGCAATTCCAACCACCTCCGCTGTCTCAAATTAAGGTCCTTCTGTCTGAATAAGTGCTGAAGGCTGCGATGATCCGTGAACACCTCACAGGAGACACCATACAAGTAATGCCTCCAAATCTTCAAAGCATGAACTATGGCTGCTAGCTCCAAATCATGAACAGGGTAGTTCTTCTCGTGGGGCTTCAACTGACGAGAAGCATAAGCAATGACCCTACCCTCCTGCATCAACACACAACCAATGCCAACTCCCGAGGCATCACAATATACAGTATAAGAATCTGAAGCTGTCGGTAGAATCAAGACTGGTGCTGTGGTCAGTGCTGTCTTGAGCTTCTGAAAGCTCTCCTCGCACTCCTCGGACCATAAGAAAGGAACACCCTTCCGAGTCAATCTAGTCAAGGGTGAAGCAATAGAAGAGAACCCCTGAACGAATCGGCGATAATACCCTGCCAATCCCAGAAAGTTACGGATCTCAGTAACTGAGGTCGGTCTGGGCCAACTCTGCACTACCTCGACCTTCCTCGGATCTACCTGAATACCATCACGGGACACCACGTGCCCTAAGAATGCCACGGACTCAAGCCGGAACTCACATTTGGAGAACTTGGCATATAGCTTCTCCTCTCTCAACCTCTGCAACACAATACTCAAATGCTGAGCATGCTCCTCCTGACTACGGGAGTAGACTAGAATGTCATCAATGAATACGATCACAAATGAATCAAGATACGGCTTGAATACACTGTTCATCAGATGCATAAATGCTGCTGGGGCGTTGGTCAGCCCAAAAGACATCACAAGGAACTCATAGTGACCATATCTGGTCCGGAATGCAGTCTTCATAATGTCAGACTCTCTAATCTTCAGCTGATGGTAGCCTGAACGAAGATCAATCTTCGAGAACACCCTAGCTCCCCGGAGCTGATCAAATAAATCATCAATACGAGGCAGAGGATACTTATTCTTCACTGTTACTTTGTTTAGCTGCCTATAGTCAATACACATCCTCATAGATCCATCCTTCTTCTTAACAAACAGGACCGGTGCACCCCACGGCGACACACTCGGCCGAATGAACCCCTTATCTAGGAGTTCCTGGAGCTGCCTCCTTCAATTCCTTCAACTCAGCTGGTGCCATCCGATACGGAGGAATAGAAATAGGCTGAGTACCCGGCACCAAATCGATACCAAAATCAATATCCCTGTCCGGCGGCATGCCCGGCAGGTCTGAGGGAAACACATCAGGAAAGTCTCGCACAATGGGAACAGAATCAATACTGGGAGTCCGGGCCTCGACCTCCCGCACAAATGCTAAATAAGAGAGACATCCCTTCCCAACCATTCGTTGGGCCTTGAGGAAAGATATTACCCTGCTAGGTACATACTCAGTCGTGCCTCGCCACTCGATCCTCTGAATGCCCGGCATAGCCAAAGTGACTGTCTTAGCATGACAGTCCAGAATAGCATGACATGGAGATAGCCGGTCCATGCCCAATATAACATCAAAATCAATCATGCTGAGAAGCAACAGGTCTACTCGGGTCTCCAGACCTCCAATAGTGACCAAACAGGACCGGTATACATGGTCCACAACAATAGTATCCCCTACCGGGGTAGATACGTGCACTGGCAGCTCAAGACTCCCTCGGGTCGTGCCCAAATGAGGAGCAAAATATGTAGACACATAAGAATAAGTAGAACCGGGATCAAACAATACCGAGGCATCTCTGTGGCAGACTGAAATAATACCTGTAATGACAGCATCAGAAGCAACGGCCTCAGATCGGCCCTGAAAAGCATAGCATCTAGCCTGTCCGCCTGATCGGCCTCCTCCCTCGAGGGCGACCCCTAGCTGACTGACCCTCACCCCTAGCTGGCGGGGCGGGTGCTGAAGTAGAAGGACCAGATGATGAGGGCTGCCCCCTCTGCCGATAAGATCTAGAAACAAGACGGGGACACTCCCTACGGTGGTGCCCAAACTCTCCGCACTCGTAGCAACTCCCCGGTGCTGGGGACTGAGACTGATAAGGACCTCTGGCGCTGGAGTGGCCAGCTGATGAACTAGGCCGAGATGAACCCTGAGCGGATGGGGCCTGTGAAGAACTCTGAGCTGGCATGGCACCGAGAGATGGCTGGCTCTGGTGCGAACCCTGATAACCCTGTCTAGGTGACCATCTGCGACGATCTGAGCGTCCCGACTGCGAAGACCTGAAAGAGCGACCTCGGCTCTGCTGACTCTGGCCTCTGGTCTGAGTGCCACTGGAACTAGCTGCTCCTCGAGGCCTCTTGGCCTCCCTCTCATCCCGCTCTCTGCGACGATCTGTCTCTATGTCGCGAGCAATATCCACAACATCCTCAAATGTACGACTCGAAACCCTCTCCCGAGTCATCAGAATACGAATGGGATAAATGAGGCCGTCCACGAAGCGCCCAATCCTCTCTCTGTCGGAATGAACCAACCACGGTGCATATCCGGACAACTCTGTAAACCTGATCTCATACTCTGACACTGACATGTCCCCCTGACGGAGACCCTCAAACTGCCTACGCATCTCCTCTCTCCGAGATCGAGGCACCCATTTCTCCAAGAACATAGTGGAGAACTCCGGCCATGATAGTGGTGCTGCTCCCCGGCTGGTCTGCGGCGCTCATAAGCCTCCCACTAAGCGAAGACTGGTCCCTGAAACTGAAAGGTAGTGAAAGATACCCCACTGGACTCCAATATCCCTACCGTACGAAGCATCCGACGGCACTTATCCGGAAAACCTTGGGCGTCCTCGCCCGGAGCACCAGTGAACACTGGAGGAGATAACCTGGTGAACCTCTCGAGACGACGCTGCTCATCGTCTGTCATAGCTGGGACCCTGTCCCCCTGAATCTGATCCGCTGGCTGAACCGGTACCACAGGCTGAACTGGAGGAGCCTCTGGTATCTGTAAGCCCTGCACTGCTGGCTCTGGAGTGCGTACTGCAGGGGTCCGATGACCACCCCCGATCCCCGATGCAGCTGCTGCAGTAGTAACTGAAACCGCCTGTGCTAGGCCAGTGCAGACTGTTAGTATCTGAGCCAGGGTCTCCTGTAGACCCGGAATAACAATGGGCACAGCTGGTGCCTGATCTGGTGCTGCTGGCACCTCTGCAACTGGGGGCTGTGGGTCAGCTGGCACTGCCTCGGCTGCCCTAACTCCGCCACGACCACGACCGCGTCCACGGCCTCTAGCAGGTGGTAGTGGTGGTCGTCCTCCACGTCCGGATGATCGAGTTCTCGCCATCCGCGAGAGAATAGAATGTCAAAGTTCAGTTCAAGTCAAAAGTAATCGCACGACAAGAATTCCAAGAATTGAAACTTTTCCTAAAAAGGTTTGCAGCCTCCCGAGGATAAGTACAGGCGTCCCCGCACCGATCCACGAGACTCTACCAACCGGCTCAAGACTCGTGAGACCTGTTAACCTGGGCTCTGATACCAACTTGTCACGACCCAAACCCTGGTCGTGATGGCGCCCAACACAATGCTAGGCAAGCCCGACCATATTATCCCTTAAACCAGCTAATTATTAAATAAATTAAACTTAAACAGTAGTTAGTCATAACAGGTGATAACCGAAACGAAAAACATACAAAATACGGTCCCAAACATATCGTGGTGTCACGAGACTGAGCCTCTACAGAATAGCATCCTAATACAACCAAGTCTAGGCAAATAGGAAATCGACAAGATGCTAAAGAAGGAGAAAACAAGCTCTGCGGACGCTGGCAGCTACCTCGTAATCTCCGCAAAAGTAGATAAGGATCAGCAGCTACAATGTCTCAACTGCTCTCGGGCACCTGTGGATCTGCAC
Organism: Nicotiana noctiflora; assembly: GCA_032618575.1. NCBI lineage: Eukaryota > Viridiplantae > Streptophyta > Magnoliopsida > Solanales > Solanaceae > Nicotiana > Nicotiana noctiflora. Next base: position 16,885 of record JASVEL010008459.1, on the reverse strand, counting down.
AGAAAGTGCAGGGGAGTGGGGTGAGTATATTTCAACTCGGTGAGTAACAATAATAAATAATAACTGAAGGTAAGAAATCCTGTGCTATCACTTAGATGTTCTAAGGCAACCCTCACAGGTTCGTCATCACTATAGTAGTACTCTAACCTCAATCTACGTTTATCTCTACAAGATTCTTACTCTGATCCAACCCTCACTCGTACCTCTACGGTGTACGGCCATCTCAGCATATAAAGACACATACCTCTGTCTATAATGTATAAATATTTAAGTAGATAGTAGGACATAATTAAGTATAATGTTGCGGCGTGCAGCCCGCTCCAATACATATACCGCTGCGGCGCGCAGCCCGCTCCATTTTACGTCGACGGCGCTCACTGGGGGTGTATACGGACTTCGGAGGGGCTCCCTAGGCCCAAGCGCTATGGTGCTATGACGTGCAGCCAGGTCCACCATATATCACTGCGGCGTGCGGTCCGATCCAATATATATATATATATATACATATATAATTATACTGCTGCGGCGTGCAGCCCGATCCCATAATATACCAGCGCTCACTGGAATGTGTGCAGACTCAGACTCCGAAGGGGCTCCTACAGCCCAAGCGCAATAATACTGCGGCGTGCGGTCCGTCCCACATGTATATTACATGTATATTACATGTATATTACTGCAGCGTGCAGTCCGATCCAATATATATACTACTGCGGCGTGCAGCCCGATCCAATATAGGTATATATATATATATAATACCTCATAATGGGTCCTCGACCCTGTCTCAGTTAATATAGACTTGGCCTTTCAGGCCCAATATAACATCTCATAGTGGGTCCTTGACCCTATCTCATCTCAATCGGTATAGACTTGGCCTTTCGGGCCCACTCAGCTAGAACAGGGAATTCCACCCTAGATAATCTCTCTCAATGTACACATCTAGTACGGGCTCATATTATGCTATACGGCTAGAGCTACGGCTGAGTGTATGTTTCCAACACGATATAAGGGTCACCTAGCTCTATAGGTTCCCTAATGCTCTACAGATCGGCACAAGGCCCCAAACATGGCTTTTAGCCCTATTGTACAGTTGTAATATCAGTAACAGTCATACTATACAGTATTCTATTAACCGGGAAGGACTAAGTCCGCACCCTCAATCATAATGTCACCACGCCCGTCATAGAACGCGTGTCTCATCTCAATATAGCACTGTGAAGTGCTAGTACGGGGTTTCAAACCCTCAGGTACATTGTTTACTACTACCACTCACCTCGAACCGGTAGAAGCTTCAATCCGCCTTGCGCTTGCCTCGCAAATCAATCTCCTCGGGTGCCAAATCTGCTCAAAATCATAGGGAATGCATAAATATACGCTAATTTCACGAAATTCATTCGAAATAACCCAATTTATATCAAAACCCACAAGTTGTCAAAACCCGACTTTTGGCACACTTGTCGAAAAATTACGAAAATCACATATTCGGAATCCTCATCTTGATACGAGTCTAGGCATATAACATTTACCAAAATCGGACTCCATTTGCCCACTCAAATCAGTGTTTTTCTTAAATTTAGGCCTAGGGCTCAAACCCACCTTTAATCTTCCATTTACAGAAATTTAACCCACGATTTCATGTTAAAATGATGTAATTAAGCCACAAAACTTACCTCCGACGAATCCCCAATGAATTACCAGCAATTCCCGTGAGTTTCTCTCTCTAGAACTCAAAAATGGAGGGTTCATGAATGAAACCCGTAACTCTCTATTTCTGGATTAAATTCACTGCCAGAACTTCTTATTCTACGCGATCGCGACTCGCTTCACGCGATCGCGATGGTCAAAAACTCGGCCTCACGCGATCGCGACTTCCCTCACGTGATCGCGATGCACAATCTCCCGGCTTCACGCGATCGCGTCCTTATTCCTGCGATCGCGTAGCACATTTTTTTCCTGACCCATTTCTCTTCTACGCGATCGCGTAGATGGTCCTGCGATCGCGATGTGCACCCGTTTAATTCTACGCGATCGCGACCTGTTACCCTGCGATCGCGATGCCCTAGCCTCCAGCTCTACGCGATCGCATCCCCCTCCCCGCGATCGCGGAGAGCAAATGCCTGCTGCGTTTATGACAGCAACCAGCTTTCTCTTTTCTTCCAAAAATGGTTCGTTTGGACCCCCGGATTCATCCCGAGACCCCGGGACCCCAACGAAAACCACCAACATACTCCAAAACATGATACGAACTTGTTCCAACCATAAAAACACCATACTAAACATCAAAATCTCCATTTACTCACGGATTCAAGCCTAAGTTTCTTCAAAACTTTCAAAACTAACATTCAATCCAAAACCCGATCAAACGATGTCCGAATGACCTGAAAATTTGCGGACACATCCAAAATCACATAACGAAGCTACAGGAATTGTCGGAATTCCATTCCGACCCCCGGATCAAAATATCGCCTACCATCCGGTTTTCGCTAATTCAAGCCTAAAACTACACCGGACCTCCGAATTCAATTCCGATTGTTCTCCTAAGTCATAAATGATCCCCCGGAACTAGTCGAATCATCAGAATCCGATTCCGAGCACTCTAACTCAATAGTCAACTCTTGGTTGACTTTTCATATTCAAGCTTTATTCGAACATGCTATTTGTTTCATTTTCAATCCAATTTACTTCTAACTCACCCGATAGACTCTAACACTGATATAAAATCATAAAACATGCATTTACAACATAACGGGGTGGTAATTTCCATGACGACGGGCCGAGTCGTCACAGTTTAAGCCCATAATTTTCAGTTAAGTCGTTCGATAAATCAACAAACACCGACTTCCTCAATCGAAAATTTTCATAACAACGAGTCTCGTTTCCTCTTAATATCTCTTGAATAAATACATTTCCAGAGCGACAAGATGTACGACAAGGTTCCGTGCATAAGTATTTTTGGTAATACATCAATATCAATTTACCTGCTATTTGACATAAAGCAGTCCATTCCTTCTTATTGCTCCCTCTGTATTTCCTCCCATTCTTCTTCATCTTCATCGTCTGACGAATAACTTGGATAAGGATCTATTATTTCAGTAGAGTTTGAACTCTCCATTTAACTGAAGATAAAAACATAAGTAAATAAGAGTTAACTGAAAAAGAGAAAATTCATTACAATGGTCAATAAAACAAGGCAGATAACTTTCTACTACAGATAAATTCATACATAATTGCTATAAAGCAATCCAAAAGGACCATGACTATCCCTAACTAATAACATTGGCTTTAATATCAACTGAAGTGCCATGAAGCTCACACTCAACACATTAATGACCTGGAGTAATAACAGAATGTTTATTTAACATAAGGGACGTTCAAATACATAGAAAACATTGTATAAGACAAGTTACAATACAACATTCAATTAGTAATATTGACTTAACAATAAAATACAATAAAGGGGATTAAAAGAACTTAAAACAACTGGATGAAATTAAAACAACGATGCATTATCCATTTTTGTTAAGGTATAACTGGTAGTTAAACTCCAACCAACACTTGCGAGCTTTATCAGTAGGCATCCCCAAAAATATCTGTCGATTATTTTTCTTGCGAAACATATTCATAGTAAAACTGTAAATTTCACTCCCAGCTAGAATATTAGGAATTTGTCCCAACGTGCCAATACACTTCTCGATGGATGTCTCATCAACTGCGGGAGATGTAGCAGTGCTTTTGCTAGACATAAACTCTATGAGAGAGTGTATATCCTCTTTTATTAATGTTGCAGCTGTTTTTTTCTTACTCTTTCTTACTTGACTACTAGTGCTAACACCATCACTTGATTTTTGTCTCTTTAGTGATGGCTCTGGAAACGTAACAGAATTTATATTATGTAGATCATCACTTTCATCACTCATTTCATCATTAAGATAAGTGAAATGATCTTTGTCACAATCATCAATAACATTTATCCCCTCTTCATCTAGATTAAGTTCAATGCCGGACGATTGTTCTTGATTTGCTGCACGTGCTCTTTCTCCTGTGGCAACAACATCACCAAACAATGCATCGTAGCGAAACCATATGAGCGAAAGATCTTTGTTCCTAAATTTCTTATATTTTGCATTCTCCTACAAGAAGAGAAAAAATAACTACTTTAATCAAACTGGTATATTTTATTAATAATGACAAAAATAAGAATTACACATATAATAATGTGAGAAATGTACCTTAATTTTTTGCTCCCACCAATCATCATCTGCCATAATCGTATTTTTCGTGGCATCCCATCCTAAACCTGTCTCCCCTCTCATCAACTGCTTAAAAAGTGTCCATTCGCCTTTCATGTAATCCCAATGATTTTTCATTTTTTTTTATCATAGTCTTTCCCCGTCTTCTTACAGAACTCGTCAACAATACTTTTCCAACCATCTTTATTCAAGTAAGTGTTTGGTCTATTTCCTTTTCTAACCTCTTGCTCACACAACTCAAGAAATATAATATGTGCATCATCGTCCCACTTAGCATTGTCTGGCATAATTGAATGTAAATAATCTGAAGAAAGTAGAACAACCAAGAAGCTAAGACTGAAGTTGCATAAAGAGAGTAAGAATATATGGGCACTAGATTGTTCCGATTCTAAGTGTAACATCTAATTAAATTTACTTGTGAGATTGGCTTACAAAATTTATAAATTCATTATCATTTTTAGAAAGTACAAGCACAAGAAGAAAGCATTACAAATGACTAAAGTTAGGAGCAGGAAAGCAACGGTTGAACCTACACTAGAAATAGAATATAGACCCTAATTTATGCCACCCTAATTTATGCCATTTGAACAATCTGCCTCACAAGTTCACATTCATGTTTCTTTTGCTGCAGTTAGATATTCTTGGTGTTGCTTTATTCAATTCTTTTTATAGGCTTATGGTAGCAATGTGAGTAGTAGAACTCTTTCATATTATGGGTTAAAGCAACATTATTGCAGGTTACCCAATTGATAGTATTATAAGAATTTCAATCTGCTGAGTTAATATTTTGCACTGTAACATTCATTCCATCTTCCAACAAACACCAAATAAGCAAAATAAATTTTTTATAAAGTTGAGCAGAACTGGAAACAAATAAAAAATACAATAGGAAGATAACTTACTGGTTGAAGAGGCTTTCAAATTGTAGCTGAAGTTGGGGAGAGTTGTGAAGAAGATGAAGAAGAAAGCAGAGGCGCTGCTGATAGAGAAAAGAATGAGAGGTCTTTAGGTTTTCTAGTGGGGATAATTTCGGAAATAAGTAATGTTATAAGGGATAAGAAAGTAATATACTTGGTCAAACCAAAATGGCTTTTAAGCCAATTTAAAAAAAGTTGGGTTTCCCCAACTTGTTAAGTTTGGCCTTTTTTAAGCAGATTTTAACTTTTTTAAGCCCTTTTTGTAGTTGCCAAACACTTCTAGAAGTTAAAAAGTGCTTAAAAGCTGGTTTGACCAGCTTTTAAGCCCATCCAAACAGGCTCTTAGTAAATTATATTTGCTTCGGCCCAGGTCAGCAGCCTCTCTTTGCTCTATAAGAAATCAGACTTTTGTGTCCTGTGGCCCAAATTATGAGTTGGTTATTTATTATCCCGTGTAAGTATACAAGTATCTTGGTATATTTTTATAGCACATACAATGTGGCATATCCAAGTATTTGTTATACCCAGATAAAATAAGTGAAACAACTAAATTACCCTTCTTCAAAAGTATTTTTCAACTTTTATAAGGTGAAAAAATAAAAATAAAAATTTATCTGGTGTAAATAAAATATATATTTAAGTATACACCTCATGTTCTGTTTTTAATAATGAACCAAAAAAAAATTATAAGTACTATATAATTCACGGATAATAAAATTTCTAGTATAGTAAGCTTTGCATTATGACTTACGATTTCATCATAGTTTTGTCCGCTAACCAAATTGAACCGTATAGTCCATTAGTGGTAGGGGAAAAATTTATCCCACTATTATAATATGAGAATTAAATATTAACGAGATTATTTAGTAAAAATATTTTATTTGTCATGATCCGGATTTCTCACCCTCAGGAATCGTGATGGTGCCTACTAATAGGAGCTAGATAAGCCAACTTTATTAACATTTTCATTAAAGTCTCGTTTCTTTTTAACAATTAATAGCATTAAATAAAGGCAACAAACTTAAAATCATGAGCAGAAGACTCAAATCTAGATAACTGAATAAAATACCGAAATTCCAACATATATCTCTACCCCGAAACTGGAGTCACATACTCACGGACATCTAAGGAGTACTAAATACAAAGTTTGAAAGAAAGCATAAACCTGTTTATCTCGGGTACAATGAGATGATAGTATAACATAAAGAATGAGGAGACGTCGAGTCTGCGGACGCCTGCTAGGTTACCTCGGGTTTCTCCGGACTAAAGGTATTCTCCAGTGCTAAAGTTGTCGCTCAAAGCATGGACTTGTGCAAAATACAGATATTGTAGCATCAATATAACCGGTCCCATGTGCTAGTAAGTATCTAGCCTAACCTCTGAAAAGTAGTGACGAGGCTAGACTAGACACCACATAAACCTGTATAGAGATACATACAAGTACAACGGAAAAATAGCAAGAACTAAACAATATAAGCTAGGGAGGGGAGCATGCTTCAGGGGTAACAAGTAGAAACAGAATATCGGGAATAAGGATACGTATATCTACAGTTTAACTTCTAGCAATAATGAAAAAAAATAAGGCAACTTTCATATCTAACTCAGCTTATTGCAGGCGTGCAACCCAATCCCATTTCTCAACATCTCATGGTAGGCGTACCACCCACTCCCATTTTAATATCACTTGGGGTAGGCGTACCACCCGCTACCATTTCAATATCACTTGTTGTAGGCATACCACCCGCTCCCATTTTAATATCACTTGTGGTAGGCGTACCACCCACTCCTATTTTATTGTCACTCGTGGTAAGCGTGCCACCCGATCCTATTTTAATATCACTTGTGGTAGGCGTACCGCTCGCTCCCATTTCAATATCAATTGTGGTAGGCATACCACTCGCTCCCTATACTTTCAACACAATTCACAATACAATTCCGACAAGGGAATAATACATCAAGTCAAATGTCCCAATAAGGGGAAGTCAGCTATAATCAATCCTATTTAACTTTTTCTTGGCACAACAAATATCAATGTCCAGTAGAAGCTTTTATAAGATCAATCAAGGGTGCACAATTAGCAGAATTAAGACTCACGATCATGCTTGACACCGATGCATGGATACTTGTCACCATGTCCATACGTCGTACCCAACAGAAATTAATTAGCAAATAGGATCCAACTCCTAATCCCTCAAGCTAGGGTTAAACCAAACACTTACCTCAAACTTCCACGGCCAATTCAATCCTCAACAACCACTTTCCCTCTCAAATTCGGCTCCCACTCGACCAAATCTAAGCAACAATGACTTCACGTTATCAATATGTTCTAAATAAATCAAACACGAAAACTAATTACAGCTTTTTCATCAATTTACCCCTAAAAGGTCAAAAATGCCCCTGGGACCACATCATCAAAACCCGATTACCATTCCCCCATGAACTCAAATATATAATTTATTTTGGAATTGGGCCTCGAATTTGAGGTCCAAAACCCCCAATTTAGAAAACCTAGGTTCTACCCAAAATTCCCATTAAAATCAGTGTTTTGAAATTGAAATTATGTTTAAAGATGTTGAGTGAAGAAAATGAGTTAGAAATTACTTACCAGTAATTTTGAAGAAGAAAAATCGTTTGGAAAATCGCCTCTTATGTTTTGGGTTTTAAAAAAAGTGAAAAATAACTGAAAATCCCGACCTTATATACCCTTTCTGAAGACCCAGTGCGGACCACAGCCGTACTGAAGAATTTGGAAAATCAGAACTCTCTGAACCCTCCAGCACAGACTGTACTAATTTGGAATGCGGCTGCGCTTAAGAACTGGACCAAAATCCCAACTCTCTGAATCTCCCAGCGCGGACGATACTGTTTTGGAATGCGGCTGCGCTGGTCGACCTGGAATTACTGACCCTCTGAACTTAGCCACGCGGATCGTGCATGGGCAACCACGGCCATGCGGCTTCAACCATGGATCGTGCTAAAGCGACCGCGGCCGCGCAGCACACACCATGGATCGCACTAAGGAGATCGTGGCATGCTCGAGCATACAACTCCATGAACCTGCAACATCTAATATTTTCTAAGTCTAAGACATCTCGGGCCCACTCAAAACTCGCCTGAGCCCTCGGGGCTCTCAACCGAACATGCATATAAACTCAAAAATATCTTAGGGACTTATCTATGTGATAAAATCGCCCAAACAATGTCATAATCATCAAATTAGGCCTCAAGGCCCAGGATTTTCTTCCAATTTTTATAAAATATCAAGTTTAGAATTTTTAGTTCAAAACACCTCTAACGACGTCTGAATTCCATCAAACTTTATAAAAAGTGCTTAAACTATATATAAGACTTGTACCGCTCGTTGAAACCAAAATAGGAGCCCGATACCACAATCTTTTTGATCAAATTTTATTTTTCAATTTCCTTAATTATTTTCAGAAAACAAATTTCACATAAAAATTCACTTCTCGAATTTGAGACATGAGAATTTGATTCCGCGTATACATCCAAGTCCCATATTTTCTTATGGACCGCCGGGTCCATCCAATTACGGGTCCGAGTCTGGGTCCGGGTCCGTTTACCCAAAACGTGGACTGAAGTCAAACTTAACCAATTAAATGCTAAAATTTAATATTATTCTCACAATTTTCATATTTAAACTTTCCAGCTATGCGCCCGAATTGCGCACACAAATCGAGGCAACTCCAAAGAAGGTTTATAGGGCCTCAGAAGTATAAAGTAAGTAGGAATACAGGTGATGACCCAAAGTCATCATTATTGGAATATGTTTGGTTCATTGTACTAAAAATAAGATATATGCGGTATAATATAAACACGTGTTTGATGTATCGTGGAAAGGTTGATATAAATTTTATTTATCATTTTAATCTTGGACTATTTGAAAGACTTCCGGAGAAGAGCCTTGGAGTAAGACATCTTTGTCATGTTAGTATTTATTCCGCAATAAATTAATCGTGAAATTATTATTCCATCCTCAATATGAGATGAAATAATACCCAATTGTGTGCTTAATTAATTGGGGGTTTCTAATTCAAAAATCTATTCAACTTAAAATGATATTTCATGAATATGTTTTCTTGTTTCTAATTGAAATAGGTTTCGTACAATTATAAATAGGGGTATTTCTAGCTTTTTTAATACATGGAGGATGTCACACCTCCTTTTAGCGCGCCCACTACCCGGGGGTAGAGGCGTAAGGGAGTTTTTCCAATTTAAGTGACAATATTCGAAATGGGATTATTCTATTTATTTCAAAGTCGCCACTTGGAATAAATTATGGTGTCCCAAGTCACCAATTCATTTAAATCCCGAATCGAGGAAATTTCGACTTTCCAAATGAAGTCTGCGAACCAGAAATTCTAAGTAAGGAATTCTGTTGACCCGAGAGAAGGTGTTAGGCACCACCGGATCCCGTGGTTCTAGCACTGTCGCTTGAATTATTATAAATGGCTAAAAATTCCTGATTTTATACATGTTCACATCATAATGCAATTTAAACCTATCAACCGCTTTTATCTAATTTTAAGAATGATCGCAACGTTATTAAAATACGTCTCGAGTCACGTCACATAAATTATACCCGTGATTTTGACATATTTTAATATCGTTGAGATTTGAATCACATAAAATATACACCCGAGTTTAGAAAATTAATTTTAAAATAGCGCGCCAAAAGCAACTACGCACTTTCAACTTTGCGAGAACTATAAAAATTCAACTAATGGCACACCTTGATTTTTAAAGAGTTAAGATTAATTGGGTGAGGTTTGTCTCATATTTTAAGTAAATGAGATCCTAAAACGGCTATGGTTTTCTAGTTATTTGTGTCTAAAATGAAGAGAAGTCCTAATTAATTACATGAATCAAAGTCAAACAAAATTAAACTTGTGTAGAATTATTTGAGAAGGATTTGGGTCCAAAGCAAAATACGACCACTAGTTTAAAGGGCTTATTAAGGAACTTTGCAAATATAGGTAAAACCCGTCAAAACTTATTTGAGTTAACCGCACATGATTCCAATTAGCACATTTACTAGTGAAATATTTAAATTATGAGGATATTAATGATCCTAGTGAATTAGTGTTACTATACTGACAAAGGCGATTCATTATTGTTATTATCAACCTAGAATCAAATCTGAAGAATTACACAATCTAGTTGTATTCAATTGACTCAATTAAAATAAATTATTAATTATACATAAACAATTATGAATTAATACGACAATGAACATTTATCTACCAATTTGTAAACTAATCATCCGCCTTTGAGTTTCTGATTTTGCATACCTATGCTTGAAATACATCATGAATTCTACACTAAAATGAGTCAACCTTACTAAATAAATGAAGCCTATAAAATCAGAAGAAAGAAAAATCTAATGAGTTTAACAATCCAATTTGAATTAGTAGTCCAAACAGTTCAAATCATTAACAACGGTCCTAATTATACAGTCTATATGCTTGTTGTTCATGTAATATCAATAAAGGTTAATCAAATAGCTACAAAAAAAAAACTAATTCACTACTAGCTATGCTTAACAGAATACATTTAAACATATGGATCCGGTGGAAACATCTCTATTTCAACTCCAATTTACAATTACATCAAAGTTGAATTTAGAAATGGTACCTGGAAAGGAGAGTAAAGAGGAGTAAGATGCAGCAGTGACAACAACAGCAGTATAACAGTACACCAACAGTAGCCCAGATTTAAGATCAACAGCAAAACACCAGCAGCAATGGAACAATTAGAATAGCCAAAACAAGTTCCAAATTATCCCAAGTATGAACCCGACAAATCCAAACACAATTACCAACAAAAAACAGAAAAGAACTAGAAGTTATGAGACAATATCTTTCTGATTCTCAGATACTCGAAGATCAAGAGTTTAAAACTCCAAACAAACAGTGTTTCTGTTTTTCCAGTAAGTCTATCTCTCTTTGTGTGTCTGTGTGGTTTTCCAGATTTCGAATGTCTTAAGCTCTCTCTGTGAGTGTATGTATGTGCTTTCAAGGTTCTCAATCTGTTTTCAGCTCTCTCTGTGAGTGTTTTTATTACCAGTGAGTATATGTGTGTGTGTATCTTAAACTGTTCTGCTCTCCTTTTTCCAGTCTCTCCACTCTGTGTGTTTTTCCCTCTCTTTTATAACCAAAACAGAACCTTCTATTTTTAATTCAACAGCTCACCTTCCCGCCTCTTTATTCCCTAGCCCATGTTACTTCTTAAACCTTTTAATCATCACTCCATGTTATCCCATCAGATTCCCACCTTTTTTGTCTAAGCATGGGATTTTCTTGTTTTAAAATTCCTTAAGTACAAAACTAGGTGAATACCTGCTGTCCAGCAGGTTTCTACTGACCTAAGGCATGTTCCTTGCACCTAGCTGTGGTCTTTAACATGCTTAAACAGCTATATCCAATCAACAATTTAAATTGAAATCAAAACAATCTAAGGCTCGGTCACAAACAGGGAATCCTAACATTGTAGTTAAAATGGTTCAAACAAAAACACAGAATTAGTTTGACGACATTCGACTAAACGATTGCAATACATAGAATTGATAACAGCTAATCGACGAACCAAATGATTTCAACAAATTTCGGCCAAAACAAAAGAATTGCGAAACCAACTATTCGACGACATTCGTTGAATCGATTACAACAGCTATAATCAATAACACACAGTCGATAAACAAGCTTTCAATCTTCAGCACTTAGGCCGAAAAAATGAAAGAAGTAGAAACATTATTCGACTTCAATAATCGAATCGAATACACACACTTAATAACAAACAACAATCAATCGATCAAACAGAACTAATAATTTTGACCGAATAAAAGGTCTTTGAAGAAGAACAGAAAACAGGGATGGCCATTGAGAAGAATTCAATCAAGTTAAACTAAACAAATACACAAAACAAACAAATACCTAATTGAAATAAATAGGAAAAGAAAATTACCTCAAAAGAAATCGAAATCGGACGGACCCGGCTCCAAAGGATTCGAGTTTTGCACCTTTTGAAGTAAACGGACTTTAATTGAAGTGTTTTTCAAACGAAAAACACTCCAATTAAAGTCTATTGACTTCAATTACCATTGATTTGGGCGAAATCCCTAGTTTTGGATCCTAGGGTTCTTGACCAACTTTTTCTATCTGAGATTCGAAAAGCCCGGCTAAGTTTCGAGGAATGAGGACTAAGGATTTGGAATGGGGAGAGGGAGGAGGTCCTGGGGTGTTGGTTTGGGTGGCCGGCGACGGCTGGCCGCCGGGTTTCGAGCAAAGGGGTAAGGTGGCGGCTAGGTTTTTTCGTGGGAGAAGATGAAATGGGAATTGGGTTGGGGAATTTTTTGGAATGAAAGCGGGTTTGGGTATTGGGGGGTCTTTTGGTATATTAAAAATCAAGGTTTAATCTTAGCCGTTGGATTATAACAACCAACGGCCAAGATCAAAAGTTCTAATCTTAAACGACGTCGTTTGGAGGGGTAAAGGGGTTGGGAGATGGATCCGGGTCAGGGAGACGGACTGGGCTGGGACGTTTGGGCCTGGATATGGGGTAGTATTTGGCCTAGTTTTGGCCCAGTTCGATTTTCTTCTTGATTTCTAATTCTTTTCTCTTCTCTTCTTTATAATTGAACAAAATTCCTAATTAATTTGTAAAAATAAATAAATAAAACTACACAAATATCAACATTTGAACAACAATTAACATGTTAACTAACACATTAAAATCATGTCATACGACTAAACTTTAAACATTAAATGCCAAAAATACATATTTTTGTTATTTTCCATTCTTATCAAATAACTTGACTACTTTCAATTGTAAATTAAATCCTAAGAAACCGAATGCAATGTATTTTGTATTTTGTCTTAATCTAAATAAACAAACATGCACACACAAAAATACAAATAATAAGAAAATTAACACAGAAATCCACAGATATTACAATGATACAAGAAATGATTTTATTTTGAATTTTTTGGGAGTACATGTAGGGCAAAAATCACGTGCTCACAGAGGAAATAAAGAATTGTAGATATCAATAGAGATTTATAATAAATCATATTTTCTTCATACTGATATCAGTGCTTCTACGATCGTGAGAGATACTTTAGTAGCTTCCGCAGCCGGCGGGCGGTGCTAGCCAATGTGGGCCAGTCTTCTGGCCAAAAAATATGTTGGCAAAATAATAAATAATATTCAAAAAATTAGATAATTCAATGAAAGTTTCAAGACAGATTCAACAAAAAAAAGGTTTAAAGGGGTGAAAACAAATATGGCACAAGATGAAGAGACTATTCTTGTAAAAGTTGGTGAAAGGTTTAATAAATTGGAAGTTGATTATGTGTTCCAAAAAAATTGAGTGTCAGTGACAAAGTGTAACGACGGATGTTGAAAATATGTGCTTCAACAAATTGGGTGTTGGTGACAAAGTGCATCAACAGTTGGAGAAAAAATTCATCAATATGAATTGAATACAAGTGCTTCAAAAAATTGGTTATTGGTGACAACGTGCATTGATCGAGGCCAACCCTGTACCTACAGGGAGCTAGAGACTGGAATTGAGTTTCTACTTAAATTGGAGTTGCGTAGTTGTTCCTTATTACACTTATATTCATAATTAGTTTTGATATTACTTCTAAGTTTATACTACCATGATGCTAACTTGAGCTAACTTAAGCCAATAGTAAACTATTGAAGATTGTCTAATTAAGTTAAAAGGCGCTAAGGAAGCGACTTTCTTCTAGGTGGATAATTGGCGGATTCTTGAGTCTATGGCTAGATTATCATATTTGGGGATTACGATATAACCATTGCACAATTCTACTCACTCCATACCTCTCGGCAATTCGTGTGATTTTTCCCTAATTGAGTTTCTTGATTCACGTCCAAGCAATGGTCGTAGTCAATATTTCCTGGTCAAATAAGTCCAGAATCGATCCCACAGAGAATTAACCTACCAATTGCAACTTTCACAACCGAAGAACACTTCTGAATCAAGTTCCCAAACTTTGAATATATTTTTGTGAGTTTTCGAACAACTACTTTTGCAATAATATAAAAGACTTAAAAGAAAGAATTGAATATTGAGTAAAGAATATAGAGAAAGACTAAGGTATTGATTTCCCTTATTGATGGAATCCCTTCTGTTTATGCTCATACAAATTGTCAATATATTCTATCAATCATGAACGCAATTTTTACCGTAATTCTCTCTCGAGTAACTACAATAATTTACTAGTGCATTCTCCCGAGCTACCCTAGCTAGCTTTAATTTGAACAGTTCACTTAAGATTGCACCCAAGACTTTGTTATTCCTAATCCCGTATTTACGCCTAAAGTTATTGATTCCTCCAATAACCTAGGTGTGGTGTTGTTCAACAATATACCTAAATATGCACTCTTTTCCAAGTTATGCACACTAAATAGGCACAGGTAATTGGGGATCCTACCAATTAACTACAACAAGAACGAAGTTGAACAAATAGAAATCTAGCTAACAATTTGTAATCACATAAATGAGAAGTTCATCACCCAATAGGTTCCATCAAAACCTTAGAAAAGGAATTAGATACTCATAATCAAAGAAACAAGAATAATAATCGTATTCATAATCAAAGATTTAATATAAAATGAAGAAATAAGTTGAGAGAGTTTTCTCTTACTAATAATCTTGCAAAAGTAGTGAATAATACAATGCTTGCCTCTCTTGGGCGAAATCTAGGCTTGTATATAGGGTTTAGGTCACAAAATTTGAGTTTTGACAAAGTTAGCCTTCAAATTTTCGGCATCTTCTGTGGTCCGTTCGCGGTCGCGAGCGAACCGCGAACAGAACACTCCTCTGAATCTTCAAAAGTTCCACGAGCAGGTTTTTCCGCGGTTCATTCGTGATCGCGAATTAACTGCAATTTTTCACCCTGTATTGTTTCGAATTTCGAAAAATCCAAAACCTTAAAGTTGTATCCATTTGAGTTAGCTTTCCAACCATATATTATGGAGCCAAAATGGATTTCTGAGCGAAATGTTATGTCCAATTTACTAAACAGTGCGCAATATGCCTCATCGATTCTTCGCTTCTACTACACTATCAAATTTGACCCCCAAACACGATCCCAGCTTAATTCCTTGAGCTTTTACTCAGATTTCAAAGCTCCAAATTACTTAAATTCATTCCATAACATCTATATAGATCGGAGTCACACCTTCCCGGCTATTTTCAACATAATTTCTTGACTTCTACCACACTTTGGCCTTTTTCACCATCTTTTAACTCCAAAACTTGCTCTTTTAGTCTTCATTAGCTCATGTGTACCTATAACACACTAATAACACTAATAAAAGCATTTTGTCATCATAAACAATATCAAAACAACAATAAAGCGTGATTATTTAGGGCATAAATATAGTCAAATTTACCTATTATCAATACCCTACACTTAAACCTTTGCTCGTCCTCGAGCAACCTTAATCACACTTTAGGCAAATTTTGTTAATGTCTCCCCCAATATATGTCACAAAAGCCATCTTTTATGATTAACCTAAGAAATGCACAATCCTTACCTAATCGTAAACTCACATGCCAGCACATTATTGCTTACTCTAATTATTATCACAGACTTGCAAATTTACCGTTTTCCTCTTGAGTTACATGCCCTCACACAATTTATTGAAATAAGTTCCCACACATAAACAATTTAGAACATGGAACTTATAGATATAGAAAAAATTCACTCACTCTCAACAAATAGCATTCATATGCATACAGACACACCATAGGCTTGCTCTTAGTGTAATACTCCACTAATCGAGTTATTCAATCATAGATCAAGAGGTCTTTAAGGGTTGTAATGTTGGCTATGAGACGGGTAGGATACTTTTGGATATAGTGGCTAACCTCCCTAAGCACTTGTCTTTTGCTTTTTCACAACTTCCCTTCTAATTTTCTTCTTTATATCTCCCCCTAAATATTCATTCACTTTTATTTGCTTTTAATCCCAAATTTTCTTTTGTTGGTGTAACTGGCCTGTCTATTTTACATATATACATTGATATATCTAGGTTTTTTTTCAAAGCTTGTAGCATTTATAGTATTTTGCCAGTTCACCATTTTCTTCCATTCATTCTTGATTTTCCCTTTTTCAACTTCCCTTTACCCCACACTTAGACTTTTGCATATTTGTTACAACACAATTGCTTCTAGGAGGTAAAGTAGACAATATATGATTTCAATTTTTCATGAACATTCAAGGGTTATCAAAGAATAGGCTTTAAGCTCAAAGGAGTTAACTAGGATATTATGTACAGGTGAATTCATGTCTTATTGATTTATGGGGTTACATAAAGAAATGCCTCTATCATCTCTACAACCAAACTTCTATTTTGCTTTGCAAACACACATGGAAAGTTCTAGGTATCATGTAAAACATATAACGTAATTAAAATCTCACACACACTTAGCATGCAACTCATTTAGAATCAGGTTCATCTACAAAGTCCTATTAATGTTCAAGCAAGCTGTATTGTGCAATTTAAGGCATATCATAGAATCTACAGACAAGCTTAGATAATACATTCTCAGGTTCATTTTAGTTTTGCTACTGAGCATACTTGAGGTTACATGTTAACCTTTGCCCTCTAATTCTAAAAAAGAAAAATCTACCTAACCTGGTTTAATAAAAACCCAACTGATCAGTGGTT